>JAKFQP010001196.1:17593-38639 GCA_023375905.1 Nycticorax nycticorax | reverse complement strand
AAAAAACACCAAACCAAAACAAAACAGGAGAAAAGCTAACAAAAAAAAAAGACAAACAGAAGCAGATCAGGGGATGTTTTTATTCATGTCGACGTTCACGCGGCTCCTCCTGCTCCTCCACCCGCCCCAGCCGAGTGCCGGCCCCGGCAAGCATCCCTGCGGGCGGGAGGATGCTGCGCGCACGGGGGGGTCTGCGTACGGCGAGGGGCTCGCTAGAGGAGCTGGCCGCTGCCGGGCGAACCGTTCTTGCCTCTCCTCGGCTACAGCACCAGGACGGCCTCCTGTGCCAGCCTTGGGTTAAATGTCCAATTAGTCTCTCGCACTTTGCCTTAATCGCTGTTGTTTGCTGCTGAGTGAGAGCCGGGGGGATCCATTAACTCCTCTTCCTCCCCCGGCTGGCCAGCTGGCTTGGGCCGGGGCCAGGTACGCTTTTTGGGGTCTGGCGCCATGGCGAAATCTGGCCTTTTTTCTCTTGGGAAGCGGCGTGCCGCGCTCGCTGCCACCAGGCTGATCCGAAACCCCCTTTTCTGGCTGGAGGGGGAGGCACGAAGGCAACCGTGGGGACAGAATGGCAAAAGCCCCCTCGTGTTTCACAAGGCAGCAACTCGCAGGCAGAGATGCAAAGCTTTACACAGAAATATAATTAATAATCTAGTAAAAAGCTGCCGGCAGTTAGTGCCGTAACGCAACACCAGGCTCAAGGGGCCAGAGGCTTTACGAGCGTCGGGTCTGAGCTCACCGCTTGTCCTGCACGGTGTCGGGACGATGACCGCTCCGCTCCTCACCAGGGCAGCTCTGCCGGGGGCTGCCTTGCCCTGGGTGGTGCGCGGGGTGGCTGGATGGGTGCCGGGGAGCTGCCCCTGCCTCGCCAGCCCCATGGCTGCGGGTGGGAGAGGGGCTCGTCTCCCTCCCCGCACCCCTGAAATGGGGAGGAGGAGGAGGGATCCCTGCCCAGCAGGTGGAATAACCCATTAAACCCATTAAAAGCCAGCAGGGGTGTTACAGGGGCGGCTGGGAGCCCATCTGGCAAGCGGGGCCAGCAGAGTTTGGTGCTGTGCAGAGGGAAGAGCGGCGGCGTGGGAAGCGTGCTGGGTGTGCTGCTGGCATCCCTGCGGGACTCGCGCCAGGGCGGCACGGCCCCGCTCGGCATCGTGCCTCCCGGGCAGCATGCCGAGCAAGAGCACGCCTGCCCAGCAGGTCCCTGCAGACGGGACGGCACGGTGCACGGTAGAAAACAACCACCAAAAGGAAAAAAAAAAACCCGAGCAGAGCAATCCCGGCTGGAAACACCAGAGCGTGGCACACGCTCCTTTGCTGCGGGGTGCCGCTCCTGCCGCCATGGCAGAGAGCTGGGGCTGGACCGTGCCACCGGCTGCCTGCGCGTCCGGGGCAGGCGGGGAGGAACGGAGCACGGGGGCCAGGCAGCCTCCCTCGGGAAGCTGAAAGGCCATGGGGAGGAGGTGGCGCGGGAGCAGGGGCTGAGGATGGCGAGCTGGGGAGGAAGGTCCGGGCCAGGGCAGTGGGGAGCGCTGGCAGCAGCAGCCCGTGCCTGGCAGCAAGGCGAGTGGAGCAGGGAGGGCTGGCAGAGCCGCGGTGACGGGGAGCGAGCCGGGAGATGAGCTGCTGGGCCATCCCGGAGGAGCCGTGGGTTCAGGCGAGTTAGTTCAGAGGCAGCCCCAAGGCATGGGGCTGGGGGTAAGGAAAGCCCTGGATGCCTACAAGCCCTGGCTGGTGTGCGTCGGGCTGCGGCACGGCACGGGAGAGGTGTCAGAGCCCGGCGCTGCCCTCCCTGCCCCGAGTCCGAAGGGCACGGTGGGTGCCCCCGCTCCAGCCCGGCGTGCGGCGCTGCTCGCAGTTCCCGGGGAGGTGGGAAGGAGCCGAACCCAGCCCCGAAAGGGCAGCATCCGTCACCTCTTCCAACTTTCCTTTGGAAGGGCCGGGAGCAAGCACCAGGGCGTTTTGTCAGCTCCTGGCCCTTGCTGGCGCGGGAGCGGTGCTGTGACTCAGGCGGCCCGGCGGGGAGCCGGTGTGTAAATCGAGGTTAGGCTGAATTTAGCCAAACGCCTTGGAGCCCCGCAAGCGGAGAAGCCTCCCTCGCTTCACGGTTGGTGTCTGTAGCAGGCACTAGGGGTGGCCCAAAGGCACGGGAGCATCGCCCGCCCCACAAATGAGCATTCCCAACGCACCTCTCCCCCCCGACCGCCGCGCTCGCAGTGCCAGCTGGTGAAAAAGTGCTTTTTGTCTACGGTGGGTGATGCACCCTCTCTCCCCCTCCAGCAGCCGGGTGTTACCGTCCCCATTTTACGGGCAGAGAAGGGGGCACTTGGCCTGCGGTGAGTCAATGTCAAAGCGCGGGTTAGAGCCTTGAGAGCCGGCCCGTCCTCTCCTCCCCGCAGCCAGCAGCATCTATTTCTCTCCGAGCAGCATCCACCCTGTGTGAGAGCAGTGCTAATAAAGAACAAATAAAATGCTGTGCAAGCCAAAGGAAATGGCATCGTTTAAAAATACGCACAAGGTTAAGAGGCGCAGGGAGGACGCAGCGCGCGCGGGCGGGTGGGGGGAGAGCTTAGAGATGGGACCCGAAGGGCTGCAGGGCGTAAGGCAGCACCAGCAAAATCCCCCCGGTGCATGGGGACACAGCGAACCCGGCTTCTCCCCCTGCCTAAGGACTGTCCAGCCAGGCGCCCCAGGCTGCGGATCGACTCCACATCGCCGTGTCCCCGCGGGATGGATCCATCGATGGCTTTGTGCAGCACCATCCTGCCCCCGGACTCACCGCTGGCTGGGGGTGCTGCCCAGCTCCGGGCGACGGCCGGGGGGGCTCCCTTCAGACTGCCCCGTGCCGCCGCGCATCCCCAGCTGGATGAGGCGGATCAGGGGAAGCACTCGGAGACATTCCCGGGGCTTTGAGTCTCCTGGGGTGAGGGAGGAGAATTGAGGGATTTTTAGAACGTTTAGAAACGTTTGCTCTCCCAGCCCCGCCGGCACAGCCTGGGGCGCGTTGCCGCTCCAAATGAGGCCACTGTCAGGTTTGTCGGCTCAGTTTTCATTTAATTTTCTTCGTCACGCTCGCTCGCAGCAGCCCCGTGCGGATACCCAGGCCAGGATGCAAAGCCCCTGGGCAGACCTTTGCCGGGCTTCCCTGGCCGAGCTCTTAACGCTGATTTCCCACCAATATTCAGACCTGTGAGATGCACCCAGGGTGCTCCTGCAGTCAGGGGACCTGGACTTCAACCTCTGCTCTGTCATTGGCTTCCTATGGCTTTTTGGGCAAAGCAGCTCTGCCTTTGGCATCCTTGGACAAAACCTTTTCATCCCCCTGCACCTCAGCCTCCAGGCGAATAACCGGGCGGGTGGGTGAGCCGTGACTTGCTCTGCCCAGCCCGGGGCATGGAGCACCAGCTCAGGGCTTGGCAGGGGTACTTAGGCTCGCTTTTCTCTAGCAGCCGCTGGCTGACGTTGCTCGGGTCAAGCTTGCCTCTCTCCATCTCCCCTATCCTGTCCGTGCAACAGGGCTAACGATATCCAGGCAGCTTCCAAAAGAGCTGTTGTGCTCAAACTAAGGAACTCAAAAATACTGTGGGTCCTGAGGGCCCCTGTGTGTGTCAGGACTGCTCGTTGGAAGCATTTTGCCATGGCCACGCTTAGAAGGACGAGTTTTCTGCGACGGGAGTGGCACAGATGCATGAAGTTGGAGGTGAGCACCGTGGGGGATCATCCAGCAAGGGAAAATGGTACTAGGACCGAGTTCAGCCAAGTGTCCATCACCCATGGTACTTGTTCCCCAGCGAGATTAGAAAGGGCAGCGTCCACCCTGAGTCATTCAGCACTGAGCCTGGGGCTTGGCTGGAGCAGGGTGCCCAGAACGAGCCCCTCTGAGAGCTGGTGCTGCCTTCTCCTCGGGGGGGGGAGATTTCGTCCCCGGCCCCCCCTGCCCCGGCAGGGTCCGTGTTGGAATCCCCCCTGCTGCTGACTCCCTGCTCTGAGAGCCTCGGCGAGAAGGGAGCCCCGGGGCAGGGAAGGTCCTGAGCAGTGACGGATGGGTTTTGCTCCCCAGCCGGTTGTCACCCAGTGTTCTGTTCCTTCACAGCCCGGCCAGCCCTGGTTTCCCACCTCTCCCCTGCTCCCAGCACATGGGAACAGCTGGATGGAACAGAATTTTCACTTGCCTTTGAAGGGCCAGTGGGTCCCGTAGCCAGCAAAAACATTTACTGAAAAAATAGTAATAGATCTGTTTCCCTTTCATCAGGGTGAGGAAGGCAGCTCAGATGTTGACGTTTCTTACCCGACATTCAGGAATCGCGGTCTTTAAAAACGAGAGCCCAGCGTGTTTGCAAACCGGACGGGCATCTGACAGCCATCAGCCCCTTGGAAGCAGCCCAGGGCTTGCGGGGAAGGCCTTTGGCTTCCTTGGCTGTGGTGGGCTCTCCACGGTTGTTGCTCTGCAACCAGTGCTTCTGTTCAGTGGTTTTGCCTTAATAAAGAAGATTTTCCTGCCGCAAGGATGTCATTCCTGAGGAATTACTGCTGGGCCCGGCCTTTGCTTCTTTCAAAACTTGTCTGTCCTCAAAGGCTGTTTGCATGGGCGCCCGAGCTCAGCCCCCCCAGGGCAGCTGCAGTAGCCGGGTCCTTCCCGAGCCACCATTTACCCCGGCTGAGAAGCGGCTCCCACCCGTGGGCTCTTCCCTTGCCAGAGCCGGCTGCTGGCTGGGGACTGACCCCCGCCAAAACCCACTCGTGGCTCCTGTTCGGAAGGCATTGGTCCTCGCTGGCCCCGGGGACCCTCCCGCAGCCAGGCTGGGGTGGCCCTGGGGCTCGCTGGCTCTGGGGAGCCATGGCCGAGGGAGGCTTCCACACGCACCCCCCTGCACCCGCCGGAGCTGCAGCTTCAGGGGAAAACCAGAACACCTCACCCCATCCGTGCCCCTTTTCCTCCGGGGGACCCCAGGCTCCGCGGTGCCTGATGACACAGGCTTCGTCCCCAGCCTTAGGAAAAAGTTCCCACGCCCCACCTCGAGCACCCTGCTTGCCCTCTCCCCGTCCAAGCATGGACACACACACGCTCCGAGCTCCTTGGAGGGGAAGGGAAGCGCTATGCCCATCGCTATTCCTGCCAAGCGAGATCCTCGGCTCTGCTCCCGCCAGCCTGAACACCACCCCCTTCCCCTGCCCGCTGGGCTCGGGGTCAGCCGAGCCCCGGGGCGGGAGAGCCGCCAGGTTCCCGGTGGGAAAGGGCTTGGGGAGCGTCCTGTGGCTTGGACGACGTCCGTCTGTCTGTCTGCCTCCCTCCAGGCCTCCGTGCCGCTGGGTTGGTAGCTACACCATTGACTCAGGCACGGCTGTTGTCTCCAGCAGCCACTGGGCACTGTCAGTGGAAGTGGATTTCAGCGCTCATTAATCCCTGGCCAGATTTGCCTCCCTCCTTCAGCTGGTTTTTCCAGGAGCCTCGTCCAAGTACAATCTCGTCACCGGGCTTGCAGTGGTTTGGCAACGGCTTACAGCCTCCTCCTTCCCCAGCCTCCCTCCCCTTGCCCACTCCCTGCCCTTCCATTTGTCGGCGCTGCCCCGTGTCCTTTCTTTCTCTCCTTCTCTGGTTTCCCTTGGTTTTCATGTGACCAGGCACACTGGGAGGCAAATTGGCTTCATTCCCATTTCTGACCCCGCTGTGCCAACGGAGGGGCGGGGGGGATGATGAGCGCATTGCTCATAGGAGTTGCAGCTGGGAGGAAGAAGAGGAGGAGGAGGAGGCTGCAGGGCAGCCCCGAAGCGCCGGTGTGCATCTCCTGGCATGCGTAGGGCGGCAGCCCCAGCCCTCGCCCCACGGCACGGGGGTTCAGCACCGCGCCGCCCCGATGCGAGGGCTTTGGTGGTGCCGGCGCTGCCGGCTCCTCGTGCCAGGTCTTGTTCAGCTGCAGAGAAACCCGGTGCTGCAGAGCGATGTCCAGGTTCTTGAGGCGGAGGAAAAATGCCTCTACCCCCTCGGCTGAGGGAATATTTTGGCTGGGTCTTAGCTTGGATTAAGGCACGGGCTGGAAGTGAGGGCAAAGCTGTGCTCATGTAACTCTGGGCAAACAGTGTCTTGATTTCCGTGGCAGAGAAGGCTTCCTTCAGCTAAAGCGCCCTTCTCGGCGTTGCCATCTTTGTTGACCAGAGAGGACATTCAGGGAAGAGGATTAGAAAATGGGGCGTTGAAATGAGGAGTGCAACAAAAATTATTCCTTGGCATCGCAGCTGAGGGGAGATGGAGAAGGAAGGCAAATATTTCTAATGAGTCAGATGCCCTTCCCTTGCCCTAGGCTAAGAGCAAGGTAGCTTGGCAAATCTTAAAGCAAAGCATAGGGAGGGGGCACCCCCCCAACCCCCCAAACTCAAACAGAATATTTATTTTTTGGTTTAGGTGGTGGCATTTTTGCTTTGGCCCCCTTCCCTCTCCGGAGAAGAATTAATCTCAGGATGAAAAGTCCAGGAAGCGCTTTGTGCTGAAAATGCCCGGCTCAGTTAAGTCTGGTCTTAGCCCAAATTTGCAAATAGTTTCCATCTCCCTGGAACGGCTGTTTCCAGTCAATGGGGTCGTCACTCCAGTTACACAGAGTCCTCAAACTGGTTAAAAGGAAGAACCTTCCCCCTCTCCCCCGGTGCTGTTCTGCCGTGCAGCCCCCCTCCCTGGAAAAGTTTGGAGTCGAGAGTGAGCCTTGTCCTGCGAGCCTTGCCTAGCTTAAACAATGATTCCGGGAGGTGCCATGGCATGTGTTCTGCAGAAAACCAGAGTCAGTGGCCACAAGGATTCCCTCCGGCCGCCCGCTCCGTGCAGCTATTGTGTGCAATGTGTTGCAGGGCTGTTTAGCTTGGCCCAGTGTGTCATCCTCTCTCCGGTCTTTGAATAGACTCTGCTGGAGAAAATGACGGGAATACGCCTGTTCTCCATTTGCTTTTGGCATTAATGGGGGTTTTTTTGTTTGTTTGTTTATTTCTTTGGGATTATTTTAAGGACCTCAAGGTCCCCACAGCCAGAGAGGCAGGGCCAACACGTGTTGCACGGCTGTTCCCCTCACTGACAGCGGAGATCCAGGGTGCTGGTGGCAGAGAGACAGGGGACGGTCCTATCCCCCCTCCCGGCTGCCTGCAGGGAGAAGGTAGCTCACCTTGCTCCCCAAGGAGACCTGCTGCTCCCTTCTGCTTTGGGGGAGCAGGGGCCCTCAGCCTGCCCGTGGTTCCATCTCCACTGGAGGAAGCGTCACTGATGGAACGATGCTGGCTGCATCCCGGGGCTGGCGCGGCTGCCTGGGGACCCGCTGTGCTGCAGTGACCTGGGTGCTCCGGGCTGTCTCCCAGTGCCGCTCCCCAGAGCCAAAGGCTGGAAGCCTGGCTGGAGGTGGGAACGTGGGGTCCCTGTGAGCCCAGCAGCGTGCCCTGGGCTGACCACTCCATCGTCCTCCCACCGGGCTCGCCGCTGGCTCCTGCCAACCTCGCTCACGCGCGGGTCTCTGCTCCCATCTTGCCTTTTCCCGGGAAGCTGGTTTGGGGAACTGGCCCCCGGCTTCGTCTCACCAGCCTTCCCTGGAGGCGCGGAGTCGGGGCTGTGTCCTGGGGGTCCACAGGGGTCCCCCCATCCCCTCCCACCCCCCTCTCCCAGGCAGGACCAGCTCCCTCCAGTTGATTCCCAACAGCTATTTGTCTGACGGCTCCCGCAAGATCTGAGCGCTGGGGCGTCTGGCACTGCCCCAGGCAATCTGCTCCAGCGATTTGCTATCCTTAGAAAGGCTTTTGTAAACACCAATCTGGATCTTTTTTGCTGCAATTTAAGACTATTGTCATTTGTCCCGTCGACACAGACACAGCTCGTTTGCTCTAATGTCTGAAGTACTGTGAGAAACCCCGGGTCTGAACATTATCTGGGTCTGCCCAGACCCCCATGGGCACCCATGGGAGGTCACCTCCTGGGGAGATCGTCCCCATCCCGCTGCCATCCCAAAGGAATGGGGGGGATTCCTCCACTCAGCCTCGCGGAAGAGGAAACCTTGGGTCAAGCAGCCAAAAAGAAGGTTCGGATGTGCCAGCAAGCCTGCGTGCTGCCAAAGGGACTCGAGGGGTTTCCAAACCTCAGCTGATGGTGGTCACTTACGTCCCAACTGGCTTTCGCCAAGCTGGAGCTAACGCACGGGCAGGAGCGGGGCTGGCGATGCCGGGGAGTCCCTCTGCAAACAGCAAAGGGGGAAGGAAGGAGCAGATGGCGAAAAGGAGGAGCAAGACAAGAGTGACAAGGGATCAAGTGGATGTGTAAGAAGGAGCTGGGAGGAGTGAAAGAGGAGAGGGAGCTGTAATTAGGGCAGGTTTAGCATGCATGAATTTTGCTGGGTTTGCAGCAGGAGGCTTGCCCAGCAGCTGCAGAAATGATTTATTACGCGCTCGCTACATTTGCCCTGTAGGAAGGTAAATAAGATGTACACACTGTCCCATTTACTCAGACAATCAAGGGGATATGACCCAATTTCTATTTTACTAAGGTCTTTTCCTCCCCAGGATTGGACCCCCGGGAGGTGCAGAGTGTGGCAATGCCCCCCTACCCCCCCCCGGAGCAGCAGCGCTGCACGGGCCCGGCATTTATCCCTTCTGCCCTTGCTGTCAGGAGGATCTGTGAATGCACGGGGAGCATTTAAACCCCCTCGCGCTACCCTGCATCTCCCGTGCAGCCCCTCCTGCCTCCCCCCCGCAAGTGCCGGTGACCTGTGACAACGGGGAGATGACGGGAGGTGCCAGGCCAAGGGCGGGGGAAATCCGCCCGCACCATCTGCGTGTCGGATTAGGAGATGCTTTTCCTCTGACAGCGAGATGAGAGGGAGACAGGAGCCGGGAGCATCATCTGGCTTCCACATCTGCTGGGGCTGGGCACAGCTGGCTGCACCGCGCCGCACCGGGGCCGGGGGCTCGGACCCGGCTTCAGAGGAGAAATGTTCGGCGGAGCTCCAGCTCCGGGAGGAGCTCGCTTCCCCGGGGGGGAGCGGGGCCCCCTGTTTCTTCCATCACTCAGCAGGTCTAGGGGAGATAAGGCGCCTCCTGCACCCTGGGACCTGCCTTGCCCGGCACAATCCGGGCTGCGATTACTTTTGCTGATACCCCGGATACAGCATTTGCTGAATGTGCACGTTTCGCCAGCACGGTTTCTGACTCTTTCTGGGGGGTTTTTTTTTCCACCCCTGCTTGCTAAGCCTCCTCCCCGGCAGGCACCCCCGGGCAGCCGGGAGCCTGCGGCCGCCCTCTGTAGCTCTCTGCAGCCGCAGGGATTTATTGCAGATGTTGGGCGGCGCGTGGCCAGCTCGGCCTGAAAATGCCGAGGCCGTGGGCAATGAAACGGGCATAAGGTGGACATCGAGCTAAAAACCCTCTTTTGGTGGTTCAAGTTCAAGGATTTTGCTGTGCAAAGAAAGAGTCCCTGGGTCGTGGGTTTTTCCGAATCCAAATTTCACATGGCTCTAAGCAAACAGCCGCAGGAAGCACGCTCGGCTCTGTGTTTGGCTCTATCTGCTGGGTTTATCCTGCTGCACGCCGGCTGGCGCTCTGAAAAATACAGGCTTGTTGTGTTTGGAGAAGCCTGTCTGGAGGAATGGGGAAAGCAGCAACCTCTGGAGCCACAGGCAGCCTTCCCCAGCAGGACCCCTGGCTCAGCACCGGGCACCCAGGGCCGCCCTCCCCATGCCCCCCCCCGGCGGCTGGGGGGCACAGGGGCGAGGGGGAGCGGTTCCCGCCCCAGCTCCCCGCTGGAGATGGGTGATGCTGAGGACAAGGACACCGTTACTTAGCAACGGCTGAAGGATGCGGCTTTAACCCCACCGGGTACCCAGCACCACCCTCCCCTGCGAGTTTTCTGGAGGAACTGGCACGGTTCCCATCAGATCTGGGCTCCGTTGGGGCATTTTTTTTTTTCTCCCCCCTGTTTTATCCTTCTGGTCCGTACTTTTGGGCTGCTTCAGACCCGCTTGCTGCCCGGCGAGCTGGTCGGTCCTGGGCTGGGACGAATCCCGGCTCTGCCATCCCGCGGGGAGGCTGCTGGCTCTCTGGGATGAGCGGAGACGTGCACACCGGAGCCACAGCCCCCGCCAGCCTCGGGGCTCCTTCCCCTGCCCCGCGCTCGCACTCCCTCCCAGAGCCGGCAGACAAAAACCTAATTGCATGACATAAATTATAGTAACTCTCCAAATAAAAGCCCAGGAAAAAAAGGCTGAGGCTGGATGGACACTTGAGGGCCATTAGAAGATGCATAAATTCTTTTCCTTAGGTTTTTCATTTTTACATGTCTAATTACAGTGAAAGGAGCCTTTCAAGGGTTGCTCAACTGCCAGGGCACTCAGCAGCCCCTGGCAACTGGAGTGGGAAGAGGTGGCAGGGTCGGACGGCCCCCGTTTACCTTGGATAGAGCCTGGGGCTAAATAAATGCCAAGGGCTTGGGAAGGAGATGGGGGAGAAAGCGCTGCATTCCCCTGGGTCTCCCCCGGGAACGTGCCTTGGTTCCCCGGGCGCCCATCACTCCTAGGAATACTTCCATGCCATTGTGGCCCCTCTTTATTTATCTGACGCTCCTCAAGCATCTTGCAAACTTTAATTAAACATGCCTCCTCGGGGTATCCGTTACCCTCATTTTAAAGATGGACTGGCTGAAGACAAAGGAAAGGAGCCGCATTTCTGAGGACTGGGAATAAAACCCAGGATGGGGGAGAGGGGACTTCAATGGTCTGGCTTCCCCCCCAGCCCTGGGCTCTGCCTGGCAGGGGCTCTGCCACCGGCGGCATCGCTGGCACCATCCCCGGCAGCCCCAGATGTGCCAGGGAGGCTCAGAGGGAGCGGGAAGGACCCGGGAGCGGCCACACATCCCCCAAGCAGGGGAATCGCAGGCTTGGGATGGGGAGAAAAGCCCTTAAACCAAGAGAAATGCAGCGGGGTCAGAGGGCAGGGCTGCTCCCAGCTCGGGGCCCCGGCCGAAGCACCCAGCGCATGACGAGCCACTGTGATAATTAGGGGCAATTTATACTTCCAGGTCAGGGGTTCACTCTGGCTTGTCATCGATTTTTAGGTGGGTGATAAACTGCCTGGGAACCAGAGCTGTCGGGATAACACGGGAAGTGTCCCATTAGAGGGGGAGCTTCTGGAGCAAGCGCTGCCATCGTTGCCCCCCTGAAGCCCCCCACGGCCGGGGTGGGGGACCCCCACGGCTTGCTGCTGGCTGTCCCCCCGTCCCTGGGGCTGGTGACATGCCACCCACCGGTGCTGCGCTCCTGCCCCCAGCCCTCCCCGGCTCTGTGCTGGACCCTGCTGTGCCCGAGGACACGGGCTGGTCTCCTCCGGTGCTGGAGGCCGGTGACCCCCCCGAGCCAGGAGTCACTCCGTCCTTTTGGGGGAGCAGGCTCGAGCAGGCAGCCCTGGGGTCACGCTCCAGAAAGCACTCGCGGCCACTGATTTCTCTGCGTGTGAACCTGAAAACAAATCCAGGGAAGTTTTGCGCGTGCATTTGTTACGCTTGTCGCTGCTTTTCCAGCGCTGGGGAACAGCCCTGGGCTCCTGGATCCCCCGGGCAAGGTGGTTCACACGGCAGTCCTGGCTGCGGGCCGAGGTACCGAATGCAAGCGCTGAACGTGCCGGTGCCGGGGCGTGCAAGGCTTTGCTTCGTCCTCCACTTACCCTGCTGCCGTGTTTGCTCTGCTCCAGCACCGGCTGCTGTGCCGATACGAAGCGCAAAGCCCAGCGGGGCTCCAGTCCAGCCGGGGCGAGCGTCGGGAGGGGACCCCCTGGCTTTGGGAAGGGGTTTGTCCCACGGCTTGCAGAACTCTGCTCGCAGAGGCAGATTCTGCTGCTCCCGGTGAGCACAGCAAGAGCTTCAATATGTTTGCTCCATCCCTTTTTTTTTGGGGGGGGCAAACTGCTCTAGCAGGTAGAACCCTTCCCAGATTTATTCCTCAAGCCAAAAGAAAGCAACTGCAGGCAGCAGCTAAATGTGTGCAGCAGCTCGAGCTCTCGCTCCGGCTGCAGGGCAGAACACGCTCAGCTGCCCCTCTGCTAAACCCATGCCCTGCCCGGCCCTCCTGCGGGTGCTCTCGTGGCGGATTTGATACCACCCCGCTCCAGAGACGCTGCTGCAGGTGGAGCCCGGCTCCGCTTCCTCTAATTAAAGGCATCAAGTTATGCCACGGACTGAATTCAGCAGTAGCAGCAAAGTTCTTCCCACATACATTAAATTGTCCAGACCTTGGCGTGCCGTGAAATTACAGCCGTGGCACGGTGGGGGTATGCTGGTACGCCCAACTTTTTGGGCTGGGAAGTGCCTTTTTCTCATAAACAGGTCCAAAACAAATGAAAAGTGACCTGGCTGAGGAGACTCATTAGGATGAGGGTTAAAATTGCTCCACCTGTGGCTCTGGGTCATCTGCAGCCCTTGCACCTTCTCCCCTCTGGATGTGCCCCTTAAGTGGAGGATGCTCAGCCACAAGCCGTGCCTGCCGAAACGCAGGGCTGAGCAGACATCCCTCGCCGAGCGCTCGGCTGATCTCCTCCGCAGGGGTGTGTTTGTGAGGATGCTCCCGTCACGCCATTAAAAAAAAATTAAGTAAATAAAGGAGGGGGAAAGGGCAGCCGTCTGGGTGACGGAAAAGCGACCCCGCATCATGGAAAGCCACCTCCAAGCTCAGGCACGGCCGCTCTGTGCTCGGAGAAGCCCCTCTCAGCAGCCAGTCGCTGGGTGGTCTGCCTCTTAATTACAGGGTTAATGCGATGTTACTATCAGGAGAAGTTTCTTAACCTGATAATGAGTAGGAAGCAGCTGTAGCTTGGAAAATGTAATAATTGCAGAGTGGAGCAATGTAATTATAAGGTGTGTATCAACTGCCTCCATGTTTACTTAGAGAAGACTAAATCCCCTCAAAAGCAGCAGCCGTGGCAGCAGCCGGCTCTGTTCCTTGCGGGGGGGGGTGTAACAGCGTGGGGACGGGGGGAGCAGGGACAAGTCCTGGCCTGCGGGGGCTTGAGCCGAGGCTGCGGTGGGCTCCGAGCCCGGCAGCACCCGGCAGCACCCGGCACGTGCCGGGCTTGGTCAGCATCGCTCCAGCTCCAGCTCCCATTTCCAGGGAGCATCGCGGTGCCGTGCCCAGCCCACCCAGCTCCGGGAGCTCACCCAGTGCGTGGGACATCACGGATGGAGCGGTGTCCCCTGGCCTTCCCGGGGAGCAAACCTGCCAGGGGAGAGGGAAAGGTTCCAGCTGAGGCAGGCAGAAGCTGCCGCCGATCTCTGCCCTTCTCCCGTGCGAGCTCCTCTTTTCTGAGGATGCTGTGGTCCCGGGAGCACGTCCCCGGCAGGGACACCGACCCAGCGGTGCAGAGCACCGTACCTGTCGCCCCTGCCTCCCTTCCAGGGCTGCTCTCATTCCCAGGAGCTCCTTGGGAAAGACCAGTACCAAACGGTGACGACTCAGCCCTTTATTTTCTCCTCCTGATGCATTGGTGGTCTCGGGTCTACGTGTGCCCTGAGCTGCTCCCGGCAACCTCAGAGCATTCTCCTTGAGAGAGAGCTCTCCTCAAGATCCCGGCACCAAGGCACAGCCCCTCTCGAAGTGTATTTCTGGGCTTCCTTGCCTGCGTGGCCTTTGCAAATGTCTTCCTTTGATCTTTCATAATTGCCCTGCGCTAACGCTTTGCGACGTGATGGCTGAGGAGGGTGGGAAGGACCCTCGCCTTTCCAAGGTCCTTTCCTCGGGGGCTGTGATCTCCTGCCGCCGCCCCAGTCGTCATCCGGGCTGCGAAATGGCTCGTGCGTCAATTCAGGAGCTGGACCAAGGTCCGTGATGCCTCGCCTTGAGAGACAATCTGCCCCCTCCACCAGCTAATTAATGAGGGGAAATTCTCCGCGGCCTCGCGGGCTTCCCAAGCGCATGGGGGTCACAGCGCTTGGCTAGGGTCCGGCTGGCCATCGCTGTCCCCCGCACACCCGCTCTGGCTGCTGGGGGAGCAAGGTGGCCAGGCGATGTCCCATCCCTCGGCAGCACCTCCTGGTACCAGCCTGGGCTGGTGGCCTGCGCCGCCGGGGCATGGCTCTTCCCCGTGCGCCCCCTTTCCCCCGAGGAGAAGCTTGGCAATGTTGGTTTTGGTCCGGATCGCTGTGCACCGGGAGGATGTATGCGCAGAGTGCTTGGATGGAGCTCACTCAGTGGAAAACCGATGGCAGATAAAAATTCGGCTTCCCATCCCTCCTGGCTTCGCCCTGAAACCCCCGGAGAATATGTAGGACCCCGCGCCTCCTTCGTGTCCCCCCTCATACAGATATAAATACAAGCACCAGGCCCCTCCTCCAGGCAAATACCCCTTCGTGAGCAGCCCTGGGCCAGCGCAGGTTTTTTCTCCGGATAAACAGGATGGGAAAAGGTTCCTCCAACGCTGAGTGGCGACTGCACGCAGCCACCGAGCAGCCGTGGGGGAGCAGGTCTGGCTAATGGTGTCTCTGCAAAGGCCCTCGGCTCGTACAAAGCAGGGTCTTTCCTCAGCCCGGTTTCTGCAGAACCATTTTCACTTGAGCATCCTCATTTTTCGGTCTCTTCAGTCGAGCTCAGGCCCCGCGCGCTGGAAATCAGCAATGGAGATTAAAGCTGTGTTTGCAAACGCTTGCTCCTGCTAAATCAAAGCAAGCGGATTAGCAAAGCCATTTGGCTTCTCAGTTCTGCTTTTCTGCCGTGACCGCGACACATCGTCCAACAACTCCACTAATCCGCCAGCCAACCAACCCCCTTTCCCGTGGAAATCCACCTCCTCCTGCGTGCGGCTGCGCGGGGCGCCGGGTGCGGGATGCTCGCTGCCTGCCCGGCTCGGGGAGCACGCACCCGCCGGGCGCCGGGCATGGGGCTGCAGCTGGGTGCTGTGGGACGAGCGCGGCATTCACCCCAGCAGAAACCCTTGGAGATTCCCTCCCTCCCTGGTGCCTTCCACCGCGGAGGCCGGTCCTGGACACCTCTCCCAGCTCCTCAGCCATCCTGCTCCGTGCTGTGAGCGCTGCCTTCAAGGTAAAGAAAAAGAGTGGACAACTGCTCGAGGTTACGCAGAGCTTGCTTTCATAGAATCCTAGAATCACAGAATCCTAGAATCCTAGAATCACAGAATCATAGAATGGTTTGGGTGGGAAGGGACCCCCAGAGGTCCCCCAGCCCAACCCCCCTGCAGGAGCAGGGACACCTTGAACCACATCAGGTTGCTCACAGCCCCGTCCAACCTGGCCTGGAATGGTCCCAGGGATGGGGCCTCCACCCCCTCTCTGGGCAACCCCTGCCAGGGTTTCACCACCCTCACTGCAAAGAATTTCTGCCTTATATCTAGTCTTTCCCTTTACTTCATTAAAATAATTCATATAAACAGCAGCAATTGCTTTGTAACCACCTGGTTTTCACGTGGCAAGGGGAATATGAGCAGCAAGTCCTTTAGTTATGATGGCTCAAGCCTTTCCCATCACATCGCTCTGGGTTTGGACCTTAAAGCAGTGCTCACCACATTTTCCCTACCCAGGGTGAACTATTCTGGGCTGAAGTTTCCTTCCAGCTGCTCCGATTTTTGGAAATTTCAATGGAAAAACAGTTCATTCGGTTTCTGAAGGAAACAAGCTGGAGGGACAACATCTTTGTTTTTCTCATACTTAAACCCACAAGGGCAAAACCGGTGACACTATTCCGGCGGCAAAGGCCTGGCCGAATGCGGTGCCCTCCGGGGGGCAGAGGGATCGGAAGGTGCCTTTTGCCGAGCCGGTCAAAATCCACCCAAGTTATCCAAACTATAAACTTTTAAAGAAAGCCGAGTTTGCTCCCGCACAGTTTGGCAAAGAGATTTTTGTGTTGATTGTGTCCGGGATGGAAAAGCTCCCGGGGCTCTGGGTGTCTCCGTGCCAGCGGGACGGGCTGAAGGCAGAGCCCCCGCCAGCAGCTCCGAGGGCTGAGCGATGCCGCGGAGGGAGGCTCGGGGACAGGCGGAGCAAGAGGAGAATTAAGTGTGATCCTGCCATGGGAAAGGGCACAAGCGTTGCACCACGAGAAGCGGCAGCAAAGACTTCACAACCCCCTCCGTGCTGCTTCTCCCACGTCCCAACGCTGGATTTTACCAGGCTGACTTGCTGGTAGCAGAGGAGCTCTCTGGGGGTGATGGAAATGGGCTCGGCGGCCTCAGCTGCCGCCGGAATTTGTCTTCAGCTTCCAGAGAGCTGCTGCGCTCAGGCTACGGAGGCGGGGGGGGGGACCCGAGCCCCGTTAGCCACCCTGGCCGGGGGCTGCGGCAGCCTGGGGCACACACAGCTCCCGTGGAGCTGGTGAGAAGTCACAAGTCCACAGCAGCCCTGGGAATACTGTCTGGGCCCCCCTGAGACCACTGTCTGGGTCCCCTGAGATCAGGACTTCTGAAAAAAAAAAAGAAAAAAAAAACCCAAACCCAAACCACTTCTGCATGAGAAAGAGGCGCATGGAGGCGGTTGTGGAAATGCCACCTGAAGTCCCTGATTTCGACTTAACCAGCCCTGGAAGAAGGTCCAGGTGGGCTCCCTTGTGGCGAGCCCTTACGTTCTGCTGTGACTCAAGCTGCACCACCCAGCTGAAGAGGCAGGAGTAAACTGGTGGGGAATGGGGAAACTGAGGCAAACTAAGTGACGGGGCTGCGCTCACACGGCAGGTCTGAAATGTGGCATCCCGAATCCATTGCAAGGGCCCAGCCTTCCTACAACAGGGATGCCCACTCGCAGATGCTCCCTTCAGGTCCCGCCTCCGTTGCTGACACCCCGAGAGAGGTTTCAAAGCACGGGCTGCTGCAGAATGGCAGGCTGGTCCCTAGGCAAGCCCCCACCGGGGCCCAGGCACACTTTGGTCACCTTCCCAAGCCCACTAAAGCAGCGGTAAACCCCTCAGCATAAGGTGTTTGTAAGAGAAACGTCTCCAATCATCTCGGATTCAAGCCAGCCCAGCAGCTACCTCTGCTCCTTCGCCTTGGGCACGTCCCAAGGAAAAGCCCTTGGCTTCACAAGTTGTTGCTTATGAAACTGCTCTTGCTCTTGGCCTCTCTGGTTTCCTACGGGCAAGGATGCCCCTGTTCCCTGGAGGCAACAGCAATCAGCCTCCAGAACCTCCGCCTCCGGGAACCACTTGCTGGATATCAATATATATTATCAATATATGCGTGCATGTTTGCGTGCGCGTGTGCATTTTTGTGTCTATAGGTAGGATCGATAAAAATGAACGTTTAAGGGGCTGTAATACAATCTGCGTCACTGTCAGGAAATGCAGCAAGTGTTAAAAGCTTAATGGACGGTGGAGGAACGGGTTTAAGTGAGTTGTTTGCAGACTTCAGCATGCAGGAGGAGAGGGAAATCAAGGAGAGAGAGAACAGGAATTCAGAGGGATTGGAGACGCTGCCTCCGGAGCTGGTAATGAATGAGAATGAACAGGCTGAAACAGCGGGCTGCCTCCAGAACACGGCCCTGGCACGCGCCCTGGCACCCGCTTTAATTTTATGCTGTAGTTACCTGTTCCGACCTCAAATAAAACAACGATTCCGAGGGGAATGTTGAATTAAATCAGCTGCTCGGCTCCCCGAGACAGGCGCTTGCCTCCTCCTGCTTTTCTTACCCTGGAGATCTTAACAACGCAATTTAAACCTTTGCAGCAAATCTGGGAACTGGAGTGGGGTCCCCGGGGAGGAGGGAGCTGGAGGATGCCAGACACGGACGGCGCGGGGAGGTGTGCGGCAGGGCTGAGCACGCTGCTGTCTGGCAGGATTCGGCTTTTGCAGCAGCTCCGCGGCCCTGCCGCAGCCGTACACGCTCCTTGTTTTGGCCCCAAGGTCCAGCGTGGGAGCGCAGGAGGTGGGGAGGGACCCGGGGTCTTGGGTGCTCGTGGGCCAGCGGAGGACAGGACCCCCATTTTGTGGGAGGGAGGTGGCACCTGGGAGGGGGGTGCCAAGGGATCAGCCCCTGGGGAGGGAGGGCTGGTGGAAAGGCAGCTGCTGGAAGCCTTTTGCACGGCTCTACCCCACATCCACCGAGGGGGAGCCCGCAGGGAGCCGTGCATGCATCCTCTCGGCTTCTGGGGCGCCCTGCCCTGCCCAGGCTCCGCGCTCCCAGCCCCAGCGCGGGAGCCGGGCATCGCCGCAGGACTGGGGATGCAGCCGTGCCCACCGTGGCTGCGGGTGCTTGTGGCGTTGCTATGCCACATTGCCATGGCTGTTTCACGTCTCTGGTTAGTGTCAGGAGGGTGGGGGGATGGCAGCAGGCATGATTTTCCTGAGGGTGGTCCATTTAGAGAGCAATGGCTCATCCAATCCGGGCACTTGGGAAAACTCTGGGGGCCAGCCTGCAGCCACAAGTACTGTCAAGGCTTCCGACTTTGACACCAGCCTGCATCCGACACAGCCTGCCTTGCCTTTTCCCTGCCCCAAACATTTCCCTGTGCGATCCCAGCTGACCCCCAAAAGGTCCCTTTTCACCTGTTGTGTGAGACAGTCCGGGGCTCATCCTCCCTCCACTGCCGGGGTGGGAAGGGTTAAAGCCTACCTCCTCCGGAGGCTACGCTTCACTTGATAATATCATCAGCTTGTGACAGTGTTAATGCGGGGATCAGGTGCAGGAGGCGGCCCGCATTACCCTGGAGAGAGATGAGTTGTGTCCGGAAGAGCCAGAACTGGATACGTGGCATAATTGCACCAGGGCTTGATGATGCCTTCCTGACCCCTTCCCTCTTAATAAACCATTAGCTGCCCCTCCGACGATGAACATCCTCTTGCCTCTTGTTGCACAAACCTCTCCTTCTCCTCCGTGGCCACATCCGACCGTGTCTGCCCGCCTCCGCAACGCTCCCTCCGGCTGGCCGGGTGCTGCTCCCTGCACCCAGGACATGCAGCATCTCTCCTCCAGTGTCACCCTTCCCGCTGCCCCAGCCCCTGCGGCGTCCCCCTGCCGCCCCCCCGCCTATTTAACGCACTGGGAAATTTCTCAATATATATTCAAATCACTGCGGCTCCCTGGGAGCTGAAGGCTGCGATCTGCTGCTTATTCCTCCCGGTCACCCCAGTGCTCCCAGCCAGGGAGGGGAGTACTGGGGCAGGGGAGCTCACTGCTGGGACCTGCTGGTCTCCCCAGTGCCGAATGCTGGGTGAAGGCACCGTGTGCCTCTTTTCCACCCAGGCGGAAGGTGCGTATTGATGATGGTGACCCCTGGCACCCCGAGACCTGAACAAGGCTGAGGGTTCTCCGAGGCAGAAAGCGGGACCTGGCCAGGGAGCAGCAGGAGGCAGGGAGCAGTGCTCGCTCCGCTCGGGCTCAGCCACGCATCAGTGAGGTCCCAGCGCTGCCCACCGCTTACCCAGCGCTTCCAGAACCACCTGAAAGCCCTGCACAGGCTGCACGGGAGACGGCCCCGGTGTTGCCCCGCGGCTCGAGCCTCCCGCAGGGACACCGCTCCGATAGCCGGAGAGCAGAGAAAGAGCAGCAGCCGCAACGCCAGCAGCATGGGTCCCCAGTGCAGGTGGGGATGGCTTCCCCGTTGGAACTGGGGCAGGCTGGATCAGCCACAGCAGAAGCCCTGTGCCTGCCCAGAGAAACCCTGCAGAGGCTTGGAGGAAGCGGGGCGGGCAGAGCGGGGCAGCCGAGAGGCGGGAGAGGCCATTTCTGCAAAGCCCTGCTTTTAGATAACCACGGAGCAGAGAAACAGGCGTGGGGCTGGAGGCGAAGTCTTACGGATGCGTTTGCAGGTGCCTGAGCACACCAACCAGAGCAGCACGCGGAGTTAGTCCCTATCTCCCTTGTTCTGCATTTTGCCAACAAGCCTATCTACAGATCGCTGTGCTGGGTAGCATCCTTCAGCGGGGCGCTGTCAAACCTTTACAGCACAGACTTATCTTCTCCACTTGTTAGTGGTTATTTGAATTCTGCCGGTGCCAGGAGTGGGTTTGCTGCAGGGCATGGCGAGACACCTCCCTTGCCTCAGACTGGAGTTATCGAGGGAAAACCAAGCTTTTCCACACAGGGCCGTGCCCCGTGGTTTAAATACCCACAGCGGCAGGGCCCGTGCAACGCCTCCGCGTCTCTCCGGCTGCTGGCTGTGCTGCTTGCGTCCCTCGCCAGCCGGTGGTGACCAGGACACTGCGGCTTTCCCTGCTCTGTGCATCACTAGGGTTTTCCTCTCCGACTTTCTCCTCCCTAGCTGGGCAGCCCATTTTGCCCCAGTCCTGTTCCTTATCTTCTCACCATCAGCTCTTGCTGGCTTGACTCTGCCATCTGTCCCCAGCTTTGGGTGACATTTTCCTTGTCCGGGCATCCTGAGAAGCTCGTGCTGATGGGCAATGACCCCGATGCCAGGCTGGCAGGCGCCATGCCCTCCTCCCACGCTCACGTCCCTTCTGCCATTGCTCCTGCTCCTCAGCTACCGTCCGGTCTGGCAAAGAAGCCAAGTCCCTTCTCCGTCCTCTCCGGGGACAGTGACTGGTCACACGCTGGGCTCTCTCCAAGCAGCCGGTGACACCGCGACAGAACAAGAGCGGAGGGGCAGGAGCTGAGCTTCCAAGCCTGGGATTGCTTCCCGTTCAAGCCGGGCTGCCCTGCCAGCCAAACACAAGTTTCGGCAGCTTCATGGCTCCTTTCGCCCCTGCCGGCTGACACAGAGGCACCCCAGCTCCGCTTCTGCTCCGCGGGTGGGAGAGCTGGAGGGCCAACGGCAGAGCGATGTGCCTGCGAGTGTCCCCTCCCCTCGCCGTGCTGCTGCCCCCAGGACCTGCTCTCTGCACAACCACCTCTTATTTTCCTCATCCTCTCTCACCACCGTCTTACCCCCGTCTTTTCCCTTCACCGTTTGGTTACAAACCAACCTGGAAAACTCAAGCTCTGGGTCAGCTCCTCTTTTTTAAGTAACGCTTCTGCTTTTTCACCTGGAGCTGCAGCTGCAGGGCAGAGCTTTGCTGATGCTCTCAGCATCCCCAGGAGCCTCCAGAAGCAGCTTAATCATAGAATCATGGAATGGTTTGGGTGGGAAGGGACCCCCAGAGGTCACCCAGCCCA
>JAKFQP010001195.1:26037-36995 GCA_023375905.1 Nycticorax nycticorax | reverse complement strand
ACCCTGCAGAAATCAGCTGTTGTGTTGGTTTTGGTGACAGGTCGGGATGCTTTGCTCAGGTAAAGCCATTTGCATCCCCAGCTGGCTTGACCTGAGCACGAGCTGGAGTCTGAGGTTTCACTGGGAACATTCAGCTGGTCTAACGTACAGTAGCAGTGACCTGAAAGGCTACCCTCCTCGTCCAGTTTCACCCAAAACCGAACGCTCGCCTTCGCCGAACAGCAACGGGGGCTGCCCCGTACCAGTCCTGCCCTGGCTGCACCGGATACCGTGCGTACTTTGCCCTGATGTCTGTCCAGAGGATAGGTTTAGATCTGTGGTGATGGTTGAACTATTTACAGGTATTTGCAGCAGTTATTTACAGTACTTCTGCAGACTGCAAGCCGATTTTCTCTTCCTCCACTCCTAGTCAATCCGGAGTGGGCTTCTTTAGCGAGAAGGGCCGTATATTGAAGTGCCGGCTCAGCTGGCTCACCTGGGGACAAGACAGACAACAGCACTAGGTTAGTGAGGCTCGGAGGGACGAGGAGGAAAGCCAGCAGAGCGCCAGACCCCTGTACGGCCGACAAAGCCCTGCCACCTTCCTGCACCACCCTCCCCACCCTACACACTCCCCACGTTGGGACCACAGCCCCTGCCTCGTGCTGCCCTGCCCCGGAGCCGAGCCCCGTCCCTGCCAGCCCGAGGCACGTGGCCCTGCGAGGTGCAGCCTTGCTCCCTTCCCACACCTTCCTCGCTCCGTCTGGGAGCAGGCTCCCCTCCACCCTGCCGTCCTCAGGGGCCAGAGTCAGAAACGCCTGCCCTGAGCCCAGCCACACAGGACTTCACCCTGCGGTACGGCTCCCTCCCTGCCCCTCCCAGCAATATTTTTATTTTTTTGCTTAAATTCATTTGATGATCGCAGATACCTATGTGAAAAATTGCTCCCTGAATCTATTTGCAACTCCAGCTGGGGGACGAGTACCTTGCACTGACCAGCGAGACACACACAGGAGGGTTACAGAGAGGAGGGGAGCCCAACGCCAGGTTTTGGATAATCAGGCACCTTTTATACCGGCCTTCAGAAGAAGCCTCCACCACCTCTTTCAGGGACTTGAGAAAACCACAGAGGGGCGAGAGCTGCACCACGAAATGAGCTTTCAGGCACGGTTCAGAGAACCGCAGACAGGAGGGTAAAACGATGGCGTGGCGCCGGCGCCTGGCGACGGCAAGGTAGCAGCCATTGCAGAGCCACAGGGAGCAGGGCCGAGCAGCAGCGGAGGCCGAGCTGGGCAGAGGGTTTATTCCCAGTTCCAAATGCAGAGCAGTTTGGGATTACGTCCCAGCCAGAGCACCTTAAAGGGCCCTTCAGCTCAATAAAGGCTCTTTTATCCTGCAAGAGAAGACTGCGCAGATGGGCCCTTGGAAAGCTGGAGGTGGGGGGAAACCAGGGGAACACAACGTCAGGGGAGCAGAGCACCGAGCAGCTCGCTGCCTTGGATGGGCAAGCCTGGGCAGAGAGGAGGATTACGCCATCTGGTCAGTCCCCCATCTCCAGCTATGATTCCAAGACCAAAATTATTTAAGCTTCTTAGCTATTCAAATCCTGCTTGCATAGAAGCCTCATTACACTAATTGGAAAGACAAGACAACCTGGCTATTACTTCTCTGCTGTAATTACAGTTCAAACTCTGGAGGCTCCACATTAAGAGCTGGGGTTCCCAGGGGACAGGGCTTCCAAGGAGGGTTTATGGATGTGGCAGCAGCCAGCTCCGCAGGGGACACAGGGTCCCTTGCCCCAGTTCCTCAGCACCTTCCTGGGGCATTTCTAATGGGACTCTGTCTCCTCCATTTTGCTTTCGCAATCTTGATCAAAACCCAGGGCGTCAGGTGGAGCTGGCACAGAGCAAGGGGAGCAAATTGGTCCCTGGATCTCTACACAGCCCTTGCAGCTGGGGAGAAGGTAGAGCAGTTGCAGTGTCCCCACGCTCCCTAGCGGGGACACCCCCCCTCCGTCCTGGCTCTCCCACCGACTCCAGCGTGGGGCACGTTGGCAAGGTCACAGATCGAACTCATCAGCCGGAATAACACCGACAGCAGTTTAACTTTTTATGCTAAGACTCCCAAATTAAGCACAGCTGCCTGGCATGCAGACACACTGTCTGCTGCTCTGGCTATCCACTGGAGCCCCCCTTCCCCAGGGGTGCGGTCACCCAAGCTGGCTTACGTCCAAGCTGCTCTCTCAAGCTGCAGCCGCAGCCAGCAGGAGTTAAACGTGGCAGCAGAGACGCGAGCATTTGTTTCAAAGTGATCTCTGGTACAAGAGCCCCCCCGTCACGTTTTGCAAAGCTTGCGTCAAACCCATGCGACAGTGCGTTGGGTTTGCATGGCAAGGTCTTGATAGCGGGGGGTCAAATCACCACAGACAGCCCACACAAGCCTCTTGCAAGAAGTCAGCTCAAGTTTGATACGGTCCTAGACAGCGCGACACACAGAGCCATTCCCGCTGACATTCCCGTTTTTAAGCGGCGTATTCTCTGCCCTGAGCAGCAGCAGCACCCAAGCAAGCAAAGCCTGCAGTCGGAGCACGGCAGCCAAGCCCGAAGCCCACACGCCGAGTTCACCTACCACGACCACTCCGTAGTGGATGTGCGCCAGGGTGAGGAAAACAGTTAACAAGTAGAGGAGAAGCGTTTCGCTGTTCGGCACGAACCCGGACATCACGACGAAGAGCACCGCCGCTATGGGGAGCAGCATCCAGTTCAGAGGCTGGCAGCGTGTGCTGCTCATCTGACAGACGATCAGCTGGCACTGCAGGAAGGGAAAGCTGTCAGAGCTCGTGCCCAGCATCGACTCTGCAAGCCCAGAGCTGTCCACAGTGCAGAAAGGACGGTCACACGCGTACCGACCATCCGCACTTACAGCTACCATCAGGCAGTTTGCCCCAGGTTTCTCACTCAGGATCTTCTTTTGCATTAGAATTCCTGTGGGACGCACAGAGCAAAGCCTCGTGGGGCAGGAAGGTAATAGGGAAACAGGCATCAAGGGCATCTTTAAAAGAAAAAGGAGTTCCCTTGAGCTGACCAAGCCTTGCCAGCGTTTATCTGCAGGATCAGAACACCCTGCCAAGCAGCAGCGCGAGCTGCTGGACGCAGGGCACGGACACACAGAGCTGCTCAGCCACGTGTCTGAGGTGATGAGCACAGGCGCCTTTGCTAAGGTCCCAAGCAAGATGCAACGTGCAGCTAAACTGGATTTGGACAAAAGCTTTAGTCCCCCCCTTTTTAAGTTTATGCCAAAAAAGGAGGCAGGAACTCCGTTCGTATTAGGAGTTTGCTATTCACAACACACAGGATGCACGTGTGTGTAAACACACTCGATTTAACTAATTCTCTAGTTTCTCAAGAGGGAGAGCTGCAGCACAAAATTTGCAGGCCCCAAACCCTCTCTACTCTCCCATTTGTTGTTTCAATCATAGCAAAAGAGAAAAGCTGTTAAGTTACTCTCCACATCTATCCCTATCTCTGCATAGGACGAGGGGCAACGGCCTCAAGTTGTGCCAGGGCAGGGTGAGGTTGGGCCTGGGGAACAATTCCTTCCCCAAAGGGCTGTCAGGCACTGGAAGGGGCTGCCCAGGGAAGGGGTCGAGTCCCCAGCCCTGGGGGGATTTAACAGCCGGGCAGAGGCGGTGCTGAGGGCCAGGGTTTGGGGGTGGGATGGCAGGGGTAGGGGAACAGTTGGGCTGGGGGAGCTTAAAGGGCTTTGCCAATCCAGACAATTCTGTTCCATTCCATGATCTCCCTTCTCCCCTCACATTTGAGCTGGTCCCTTTCTTCCTGCCTCCCAAGCGTCCTGGCAGGCTTCACACTCTCCGGGGGATAAGCAGGAGCATAAAGCCAAAGCCACTCACAGAAATGTTAGCGAAGGCTGTTCCAACCATGAAATAGAAGAGCCTGGGATGGACCTCCAGGATGTCTGTTGGGGACATGAAGATCCACGTGGTGCAGAGCAGGAACAGCAACACTGGGGATACCAGCGGCAGCATGATTTCATACACAGAGCGGTGCTTCAAGGTGTTATTTTTATAGGCCCTGAAAGACAAGGAAAGAAATGAAAACACATGGAACCCCAGCTGAGAAATACCTGGCCCCTGCCTTCAGGAGAGGGCTGCAAAATCTCATTGGCCATTCTGAGCTGGTATCAGTCAGCCCACAGTCAGACGAGGAAGATGAGAAACACCTTCACGGTTAAGTCGAAAGCCTCCCGAATTACAGGGGCACCTGGTTGTCTGGCTCTCTGGGTCGTGACCAACAGGACAAGCCCACAGAAGCTGGGGGCCCTTCTGCAAGAGCACTCCTCCCAGTGCACCCTGCAAACTGGGACCTCCTGGTGTGTCAGAGCCACATCTCCACAACCAAAGACAGTCGTCTGAAAACTGCCGAGGAAATCGCGTTTAGGAGGCTTTGGGGGCTCTTGCAAAGGCGCTAGAGCAGGGAGGGAGACTGGGGGATGGAGAAACTTACTTGTAGAAGTTATACAGGCTCATGGGCAGCGTCACAGTGAGCGCACAAGCTGGAAGAGAAAGAGCCGCGTTACTGCCCCACGTTAGAGGGAGACCGTCACGTGCACCCCGCGGACGGGCAGGGTGGTTGTGCTCTGGTTTAAGCTGCTTGCGACAAAAACCGTTCAGAGGTGCACCAGGAATAGCGCGGCACGTTTAAAAGTAGGTGCTCGTAATTCTGGTCCAAGAGCTGTAATTACAAGTTGAGGTCTGCTATAAATGAAAGACGTTTTGATTTTTAGAAGTGGCATGAATGAGGGCAGTATTACGCTTTAAACAGGGACGAAGTTTAACCGTAATGCTCTCTTTAATGAGACACGAGGCGAGTTCAAACTCCACAAGTGACGTGGCTGCACACAGCAGAGCTTTCAGTCTTCACAATAAAGCCAATTTGCTGTTTCTCTCACTGTAAGCCAACATTTTCAGCTCCCACTGTGCCAAAAAGTTCTTGTCATTTAACTTGACAAACGATACAAAAGCCTAAATAACTCTGAAATTCCAGACCTCGGCAGGGAACATCATCCGCTGCCCCCAAACCTGTGGGAGTCTATCGCAACTCCCTCCATGTTTATCTAGCAGTGGGTACGTCAAGAGAGCTGTAAATATTCCTGCTTTTAATAACCCAGAAGTGCACAAACCCAGCCAATGTAGGCACTGTGCTCTGCTTTTCATATAGGAAAACTGCATTTATCGTTCATATGTTAAGTTACGCGGCTGCCAAAGGAAAGCTGGGGATATCCACCTGATTAAGAAAAGTGCAAGCATTCGATTTAACACAATTCAAGACACAGCGACTTGAAATTAGGAAGCTACAATTAGCCCCTACAGAAGAGGGACACGGACTAAGAAAAATTAAACTAAGAATTTCCGAATAAGACAAATTTCATTAAGTAAAGGCAGCTTTGCCCTGCTAGGCTTCACCCGCATCACTCTCCCCTTTGCAGCGGCTTGTTCTGACCACTGGAGAGAAAGGCTGGGCTTGTATTTGTTTATTTATTTTTCATTTTATTTAATTTTGAGACAGGTGGTTGGAGGGCAGGATCTCAAAAGAGCAGAGTGCTTTTCCAGGGGCCAGCACACCCAGCCACGAGCAGCAGCCACAGCCCTCAACCACGCTCATCTGCTGCTCCGGGCCAGGAACCATGTTGCGTCCGTCCCCCCAAACCCTTCGCCCCGGGTAGGCAGCACCGGGGCTGATCCCCCGAGCAGCAGCATGCACCTAAACCCTCAGGACTGGCACAAAAATATACCCGAGGCGTGAGCGCAGCGCTGCGCTGCCTCGCTCTTTTGGTCAACACAGACCCAGGCAGACGGGAGTTAACGTCGCCCAAGTAACTGCGCAGAAGACAAGGCCACTGCGAGATCCCGGGAAAGGGCAGGCTGCAGGAACACCCTCCCTCCGCCGCGTCAGGAACAGCCTCCAGGAGCTGCCGTTGCAGCAAACAGAACAGCGTTATCACAGAATTAAGACATTGGGTTTCGTTAAAAAGGTGGAGTTTAAAAGACAGGCTTCAACATGGAGTTTCTTACCAATAATCATTGCAGTGAATAGGTCTCTATATAAGAAATTAAACAGGAAAGGTGCATACCAGGCCTCAACTCCCACAATGGCTGTCACTATGTAGACAATTGAAATGGTCTGAAAGAAAGCACAGGACAAGCAGGCGTGAGGGACCGGACAGGCAAGGCTGGCAGCACCCGAGCCGGCAGCTTCAGGGAAAGGCAGCTCGAGAAGGCCACCCTAGGCTACGTCATGTTTTGTTCTCTCCACCGGCAGGAAGGGGAAAAATAATAATTAAAAAAAAAAAATCCACAAAAATCCCATGTTACGAGAACAGGCTTTATACTACAAGCGGCAGCGGCCCTGGAGGGTTCGTTCAGGGGCGCTTTCTTATCGGTCTGCTGAAGCACTCACAGGGAAAGAGCTATCAGCTTTTTTTATTAGGGCTTTTCTATCAGGGCTGTATTTTTTTATTAGGGCTATTTCAGTTTTAGTAATTACCCTGCAGCGGGGTGAAGCACACTGCGGGGCAGCTTGGCCCTCCACCCCCGGCCTCTCTGCAACAGGCAGAGGTCTGAAAGCATTAGGGTTAAGCAATGCTTCTGGAGAAAGAGGTCAGAGCAGAGTCGGAGGAGACCAGCTACAGTCGCCTTCTAAAGGAGGAGGTGAAGGCTGGTGGTGAGCAGCTCCTTGTCTACCTGGCAACCCACCACGAGTGGGGTCCCCAGGGAACCAATACTGGGCCCAGCATTATTCAGTAACTTCATAACTGATCTGGATGATGGGATCAAGTGTAGCCTGATGAAGTTTGCAGATGACACCAAACTGAGTGGGGAAGTGGGTGCTCCAGAACGGAGAGCCCCCCCCTGCAGGAAGATCTGGAGAGGCTGGAAGAGTAGGCTAGCAAGAACCTTAGGAAGTTCAACACGGACAAGTGTGGGGTCTTGCACCTGGGAAAACACAATCCAGGAGGGCAGCACAGACTGGGATCCACCCGGCTGGAGAGCAGCTCTGTGGGAAGGGACCTGGGGGTCCTGGTGGCCAACAAGCTCCATAGGAGCGAGCAGGGTGCTGCTGCGGCCAAGGTGGCCAACAGGGTGCTGGGGGCATCACCGAGGGCATCACCAGCAGAGGTAAAGGAGTCTTCATCCCACTCTGCTCAGCGCTGGCCAGGCCACACCTGGGATCCTGGGTGCAGATCTGGTCCCTGCTGTACAAAATTGATGTGGGCAGGCTGGAGGGGTTCCAGAGCAGGGCCACCAAGGGGATCCAAGGGCTGGGAAGCCTCTCTCAGCCGGATGGGGATGGGCTGGGAGAGCTGGGTTTGTTCAGCCTGGAGCAAAGGAGGCTCTGAGGGGATCTCATCCCCACGTCCCAGTACCTAAGGGGGGGCTACAGGGAAGACGGAGACTCCCTTGTCACAAGGAGTCCCATGGAGAGGACAAGGGGGCATGGACACAAGTTGCTCTGGGGGAGATTCCAACTGGACACAAGAGGAAAATTTTTCCCCATGAGAACAGTCACGCGTTGGGATAATCTCCCCAGGGGAGGGGGTGACTCCGCCACACTGGGCACTGTCAAGGCTCAGCTGGACAGGGTGCTGGGCCATCTTGTCTGGACTGGGCTCTTGCCCAGAAAGGTTGGACCAGATGATCCTGGAGGTCCCTTCCAACCTGGGGTTCTATGATCCTTCTACTAGCAGAGATGATTACTGCAATTAATGCAGCTGCATTAATTGCACTCTCCTTCCAACTTGTTGCATTTCCCACCCAGCAACTGATAAGGCAGAAGATAAAGGAGCAGTGAAGGTGAACTGTATCATCCAGAGCTTGCTCCCAGTTCTGGTGGGCTCTTCAGAAAGAGCTTCCTGCAGAGAAGCCCTTAATGAGAGGCGGACACGCCAACCATGGACCAAAGGGTCTATCACCCTCAGTCTTAACATTGACTGCCCAGCTACCACGGTACAGAGGGGCACCTCCCCAGGAACCTTTGCTCCAGGCACAGTGATTAACACGCAGAGTTTTTGCAAAGTCCGTATACAAGAGCTACTCGGAACAAAATAAAAACTGCACCGCACAAACCTCCTTGGATTTAATGGTTTTGAGTGGTCGATCTCCAGTGCCACACAACCCTGGCTCATTGAAGCAACTGCAGCTCCAAGTCATGCAAGTTGTCTTGGAAAGGTCTCCTCCTCCACAACGCCTGGAGACGGGCTGAAGACACCCACCTCCAGAGCGCGTTGCAGCAACCGATTTACAAGGCTTTGGACACGTAGCAGAGCTGCACGCATCCCTCACACACCTCAGTGGGCACCGCTGCACCCCAGGCACGCCAGCAGCTTATTGAGCTTCTGCTGAAGCCGCACAGCGGCCACGATGCGTACTCACCACCTGGCTGATGTCATATCCCCAGGGCAGGAAGAGGATCCCTGTGTTATACTTCTCCCAGTGGGAGAGGATGAACGAAAACAAGACCACCCATAAGAGGAGGTAGAGAACGAAGACGCTGACACCCGTGGAGCCCCGTCCAAAGGTGGAGTAGACCGTCACGACAAAGTACACGCATGCCCAGCTGTCCAGGCCATGATCAAAGAGCTCTCCCAGGGGCGTGCTGGAGTTGGTCCGGCGAGCCTGTTTCCCATCCACGCCATCTGGGAAGAGAACAAGGAGAAATGGGGAGTTTTGCTGGGCACCTCCATGCAAAGCAATGGGCCAGTTTGCAGCTGACAAAGTGCATGCAGCCAGGGAACAGCAGCTTTTGCTACCTCCATCCTCTAACGGGGCGTGCACTTCCCACCCCCCTGCTCTACCCGTCACTGAAAAATTCAATGAAGTCTGATGAGATTACAATTATTTAAAGCAGACCAAAGACAGAATTTCACAATTTGTCTCTAAGGCAGTTCCAGCATCCTCCTCTCACATCAGCTGCTCTGGGACAACTTCCTCCTATCCACTTTGCAAAGCAGCTCCCAGAAGCTGCTCGAGCAGCAACTGGATTAGTGCACGGCAGAAGCCCAGAATCAAAGATTTATCATCGGGCTCAGAGATAAGACAACATGCAGCCGCCGCAGGAACAGATGATGGGCACAAACCCCCACAACCAACAAGATAAAGTCTTACCTAACGTATAGGCAATGAAGTTGAGGAGACCCACAACGACCCACACTCCGCTCGGAACATGCTGGTGATCAGGAGCTGCAGAGATCAGAAAGACCCAAGTCAGGCCAGCTCAGTACGGACTTTCAATGGGTTTATTTTGGCACAAGAGGCACAACAACCAGGACCAGCAGCTCATCAAGACCCTACACAACCCAAACAGTGAAACTGAGATGTTGGCTTTCCAGGACAGGATGGCAGAGCTGTTCCACAACGGCATGTGAAACCGGGTCACCAAGGACTTTGCTTTCCCAGACATACTTGTCCTCTGTCCCCAGAGTCATGGGATCTAAGAACTGGTGATGGCAGCTAGCAACCATAGCCCAAATGCATGACACGGACGCGTGTGCAGATCAAGACTCTCTTCAATCACTTGCTCACAGAGCATCAAGTAGAGCCTGTCGGAGACGTGGTGACACCCTGTCTCTGCAGACACACGTGAGGACTCCCCTCCCAGTCTCCAGTCTGCAGCCTGCCAATTGAAACAGAGTTCCTCCTTCATTACATCTCCACCTCCTCCAGTGTTGTTTTGGCATACACCCAGCTTCGCTGTCTGCAACTCAGGGAGCCCCAAGGTACATTTGGAAAAAGCAGGGAGAGGCATGGCTCCTTGGCAGCAGCCTCGCAGGAGGGCAGACGGAGGCCTCCCGGGGGGAACAATAATTCTGTGAAATGCCACCCCATTTCCTTAGAGCAGCATGATGGTGCCTTTCCAGCAGCAAACAGAGGGCACCACATCTACAAAACCATCCAACGAGGAGGGAGGGCACAAGTTTCTGGAGGCCTCACCAGCAAAATGAAAAGTTGGCTTTCCAAGCAGGACACGCGTAGTATGTACGTACAAAAGGGTCCCAAAGCGTGGGCTTTGCTATCCCTTTGGCAGAGCCCAAGTCTCTGGACATCTGATGTCCTGGGGATTCTCACACTGAGTTTCCTTCCCTGAGCTGCTACTGTCAGCTTTTCTTCCTGTGGCTCATGAGCCAAAACACAGCCCAAATCTTAGCTAACAGCCACTGATGCCACTGAGCTTTTGAAAGCCTGGCATATTGAAAACAGTACTTGTATACCAACCAATAGAGACAATCCCAAGAAACCAGTGTTCTTCCCACATAACTGTGTTTTGATGATTGGCCCAGTTTTAGAAGAACCAGATGAACCCTTCTGAGCAACCTAAGCCAAACCTAGTAGGGACAAAGGGAGAGAAAAATACAGAGAGGAAGCTGCTGATAAGAGACTGAGAGTAATCTTTTCCCTGGGACACTCCCAGGAGGAAGGGGACACAACTGAACCTTCGGATTCACAAACAGATGAACAGGGGTAGGACCCTGGGAATGACCGACCTGTCAGCCTCACCTCTGGGCCTGGGAAGATCATGGAACAGATCCTCCTAGAAGCTGTGCTAAGGCACATGGAGGACAGGGAGGTGATTCGAGACAGCCAGCAGGGCTTCCCCAAGGGTAAGTCCTGCCTGACCAACCGAGTGGCTACTATGATGGAGTGACTACATCAGTGGACAAGGGAACAGCTACAGATGCCATCTAGCTGGGCTTCTGTAAGGCCTTTGACATGGTCCCCCACAACATCCTTCTCTCTAAATATGGAGCTATGGATTTGATGGGTGGACTGTTCGGTGGATGAGGAATTGGTTGGATGGTCACATCCAGAGGGTAGCGGTCAACAGCTTGATGACCACATGGAGACTGGTGACGACTGGTGTCCCTCAGGGGTCCGTATTGGGACCAACACCATTTAATGTCTTCAT
>JAKFQP010001195.1:6957-25330 GCA_023375905.1 Nycticorax nycticorax | reverse complement strand
GGGAGCCCTGCGTCCAGCTCGGGGGTCCCCAGCCCAGGACAGACAGGGACCTGCTGGAGCGGGGCCAGAGGAGGCCACGGAGATGGTCCCAGGGCTGGAGCCCCTCTGCCATGGAGAGAGGCTGGGAGAGGTGGGGGTGTTCAGCCTGGAGAAGAGGAGGCTGCGGGGAGACCTGAGTGCGGCCTTGCAGGGCTTAACGGGGCTGGGGAGAAAGGGGGGGACGGACTTGTTAGCAGGGCCTGCAGCGCCAGGACAAGGGGGGATGGCTTTGAACTGACAGAGGGGAGATCCAGGCGGGATAGGAGGGAGAAAGTGTTTGTGCTGAGGGGGGGGAGACCCTGGCCCAGGTTGCCCAGAGCGGTGGTGGCTGCCCCATCCCTGGGAACATTCCAGGTCAGGTTGGACGGGGCTGGGAGCAACCGGCTCTGGTTGGAGATGTCCCTGCTGATGGCAGGGCTTGGGCTGGGGGAGCTCCCTTCCCACCCAAACCATTCTATGGGTACCGTTAAAAAGTTTATAGCTCTGCACACCCTTGCCTTATGCATAACGGTGAAACAGAGAAAGAGGATTTTGCCTTTGTTAGCCTTGGACATGGCGCTGCCATGTTTTTGCAAGAGGGCAATTAGCTGGGATGCAAAGAACAAAGCTCTACCTGCTGACTTCAGGGAGGCAGAGTTTCCCACATAACCCTTAGATTTTAAATTGATTTTACAATGAGGGCACTGGCTTCTTGTGTGCTCTGTAGGCAGAGCCAATTCCTACTCAAGATTTCAGCTCTTTTCTCCTCCCTTGCCTGCACGCTGCTAGCCAGGCTCGCATCCATCCAGCAGCTGGAGGGAAGGTGTCGTATTCAGACAAGCTCTCGTCATAAAGCCGTGTGAGTTCAACCCCTCAACTCCATCCCTCCTCTGGCACAGCCACCTGCCTCTGGGAAGGCCCAGACTGAGAGGCCTTACCAATGAGCACCAGAAGTCACAGCAGAGGAGGTGACAGATTTCACCACTCCACATCCAAACAGGAACAGGTAGCCTTACCAGAAGCATAAAAGTCAGGGTCGAAGTATGCCATGAGGAAGAAGTTGAAGACAAGCAGCAGGAAGCCAGAAAACGTTATCAAATTTGGGGCCAGCCAGGTAGGGAAGATCTATGGGAAAGCAGCAAAAGAAGACATGAGCTCATTAAAACATGTAATAAGGACCACGCACTGCTCCCAGCCGTGGCAGAGACCTGGTTACAGTCATCTGGGTGTTAGATGACACTGCTTAGTCGCATCTGGCATGGGCAGCGGGAAGCTTTAGGCTGCGATGCAGTGAGCTCGGGGCAGGCTGCAAGGCAGCGCCCTTTGTAATTAGTTGCACCACAAACAAGGCAGGGCTTTTCAGCTGACAGTTCTACAGAGGAGACTCTGTGTTTTTGCTATCCCATTGAGGGCAGGACAAGGTCTCACCTTCACTATGGTGTTCCAGAAGGGATGCATGACGTACAGAGAGAGGGGGTTGCTGTCCACGGCACTGTACTGTGAACGACAAGGGAAAAACAAAAAAAGAATAGTTAGGGCTCTACCAACCCTTACAAACAGCCAGAGATCCTGAATATTGAGCTTTCCGTGAGGACTCCTGCTACCCAAGTCCTGGCACTGCAAGACGGAGTCCCACCAGGGACGGTGCTAAACAAGCCGGAAAGCACCCACCAGCTCCAGCGACGCTGGCCACAGACCCACAGAGGCAGCTCTCAGGGGCACATCTCCTGCTTGCACCCAACACCTCCCCTCCGTAGGGAGCAGCAGGAAGCGTGCCCACCACAACCGTTTTTGGAAGGCGGAGGAGACTTGAGGACATGCAACCTCCTCTGCAGCCAACGCTCCTGCCAGAGCCCTGCACCCCGATGGCCACACCGCAGGCCTGGTGGCACTCTTCACAAGCCGGAGAAGTGACAGTCCCATGGCCCTAAGCCCCCACATGGTGGGACTGACCCACCAAGGACAGCTCGGCATGCTCTTGCTTGAGCAATCCTGCAGAGTCCTGCCCCACAAGACGAGCAGGACCTTCTCGGCTCAGCACCCAAAGGCACCGTGCAGAAGGGCAGGGGGAGGCTTCCCCACCAACCATGAGGGCTGGGGCCACTCCTGCAGCCCCGCTGGTCTCCAGGCTCCTTCGGTCTCACGCTCCGGCATCCCTTTTGCCAAAGGCTGCAGAAGGACAGCAATGAGCCCCCTTGGTGGGGTCCCCAAAATGGGTGACTGTTCTCTGACAGGTGGGATAGTAACGGGGAGCTTCAAGGGACACATTTCTGTGCTGACAGCTCTGAGCGACCCAGACACAACCAGTGACCGACCCCAGAGGTCCTGCACAAGAGCTGGCAGGCTTCAGTCGAGGATGAAGCCTATTGAGATGGCAGCTATCACCGTCTCACCCGTCTCCAGTCAATTGAAAGATACTTTCTCCTCACGGAGAGACAGCAGATATTGATGAGTAAGGTCTTCAACCCTCTCCCATGTCCTGCAAATACTCCAAAACACCACGCACACCACCATACCACCAAGCATCCACAAGTATCTCTGAATCCTGCACATCCCATCAAAGTTTCAGAGGGTCATTTGGCACTACAGGGAAGCACAGAGGCACCAGCTTCCCAGTGCAGCCACACAGGTGACCTAGGCTGGTTGGTGGGCACCACGGGACATGAGGCTCCCAGCTGAGCTCCCAGCCCCACCGCAGGAGGTGGGGATGGAGACTGGGGTCAGCAAGGGAGCAAAGTGATTGTAGCAGAACAGGCGACAGATTTCACTGTTTGGAGGTTGGACCCGTGCTGTTTTTCCTTATTCAGTTAGGGCAGAGCAGGCTGAAGCAGGTGCCCACTGACCTGGTGAAGATCAGCATCTTGCTCCTTGCCTGTGCCCAGCTCAGCGAGCTGGAGTCCGCATTTCCAAAGGGGGAGGATTGATGGGTGAACACCAGGAGGTCCGTGGGTACCCCATGCAGGACAGGTCTCAGAGGGCTCATCAGAAGAGCTCTGCTCATTAAGGAGCTGAGATTTCTGCAGGAGCAGCTGCTGCACTTGGGAAATGAGGGAAGAGAGCTCTTACTCCTCACCCCAACACTTTTAGATTGTTGGGGTGGGGGGGAAGAAATAAAAAAACCAAAGACCCAGACAAGCCATGAAACAGTTTCCAGTCAGGAAGTTAAAATTTGACATCATTTGGCTCTCAAGAGCACCACGAGCTCTCCAGTTATCTGCTCTCCAGCTCACAGCCCCTTCCTAGCCAAAGACTACCCCGTCTAAAGTCCTCTTCCCCAAGTAACGCTTTGATAAGAATCCCAAGAAAAATTTCATAGGCTACAAAACTCCACAGCTTATACGCTCAGTACTGAGCAGGGCAGCTCCTGGCACCCACCCACCCTGGGTGCCCACGGTTGGGACAACACCCCCGAAGCTCCCCAGCATCGCTGCCAGCTGCCACCCCATGCGGGTCCAATCCCAAGTTTACGAGCAGCTTTATGGAAAGCAATCAAAGCCTCCACCTCTCCCAGCACCGCCATGGACACGACCTATGCACTCCCCAAGATAAGGAGAGTTTGGTTGGTAAAAGGAAACCCATCAGCAGAGAGCAGCTCTGGGTCCCCACCCACCCCACGGCCTTGAACCAGCCACCACATCTGCATCCACGGCTTGTTCCACTCTCTGTGCTCCTCTCCTCAGCTGGAAACGCCATTTCCCCTAGAAGCAATCCGTCCGTTTCAAAAGCTGGGAAGAAAGTGGTGGGAAAGGGCAAAGCAACACCTCACGAGACAGATGCCAGCATGAGGAAGGGCACCAGGTCTCGCCGGGCTCTGAGCACACAAGCTAAGAGCTTACAGCATGTGTTCCTAACTGGGTGAATCCCACCCTTGGCAAGCATTTCTGTACCCTCACCAGCTCTTCCCTGCCCTCCCCGTGACGGGTCAGTCCATCTCACTGGGGGTTAGCCCCTTGCTTACGTCCCCACGCCAGCAAGCCCGTAGGAGCTGCAGAGCAAGCAGCAACAAACCCCCAAACTCAATGCCACACGGAGACAAGGTTTAAGCCGCAAGGAATTTCCATCCCAGCTTAACGTAATTTCAGGGGACAGAATTCCAAACGCTTTACAAGGTAATAAGATTTGAACCACTGGTTAGGGGAGAAGAAGAGATGAATCATAGATTTGTAGAATCATAGAATCCCAGGTTGGAAGGGACCTCCAGGATCATTTGGTCCAACCTTTCTGGGCAAGAGCACAGTCCAGACAAGATGGCCACTTAAAAGTGTCCAGTGTGGCAGAGTCACCCCCTCCCCTGGGGAGATTATTCCATGGGTGACTGTTCTCATGGGGAAAAATTTCCCTCTCATGTCCAATAAGAATCTCCCCCAGAGCAACTTCTGCCCATGCCCCCTTGTCCTCTCCATGGGACTCCTTGTGACAAGGGAGTCTCCATCTTCCCTGTAGCCACCCCTTAGGTACTGGGACATGGGGATGAGATCCCCTTGGAGCCTCCTTTGCTCCAGGCTGAACAAACCATCTGCAGACTTCATCAGGCTACACTTGATCCCATCATCCAGGTCACTTATGAAGATACTGGATAACGTTGGGCCCAATATCGATCCCTGGGGGACCCCTCTCGTGGCGGGTGGCCAGGTGGACAAAGAGCTGTTTACCACCAGCCTTTGGGTGCCACCTGCCAGCCAGCTCCCCACCCACCACACAGACCACTTGGCCAGGCCATAATGCACCAATTTCTCCAGGAGGCAGCCATGGGGAAGCGTGTCGAAAGCCTTGCAGAAGTCCAGGTAGATAATGTCCACCACTCGCCCCAGGAATCATGGAGCCTGATTAAATCTCATTATCCCCAAAGCAGCCTGGAACACAAAAGCAGACACAACGCTCGGAGCAAGGCAGGGGAAGCACTCTGGAGCTACCATGCTCATGTTTGTAAGGTACCGTGGGGAAGTTTCCCCAGGCCCATGTCCCAGGAAGCTCTCCCCTCTCCCCCCACGTTTGGGGACTGGGGATAATAGTCAATAAGCAGCTTTTCCCCATGGTCACACACGTTCCTACCTTGCTTGCAGAACTGAAAGACCTGGAATGACCCATTTCTTGGGGGAGAGGGCAGCTGTTTTGCAGAGGTTTGCCAACACAACAACCCCGGCTTCAACTGGTCTCCTGGAGGAACAATTCTTTGCCTGCTGAGGAGGACAGGTAGGTGCTCTGCCAGCACAGAGGACACCGACAGACCAAAGGGCCCGAGCTGGGGATGGCTCCGGCACCAGGCTGCGTGCCACCCTAAAGGGACGGCTCTCCCGAGCAGCCAGGACAAGGCTGCCTGCCCAGGACAGCCACCTGCCAGAACACCAACAACCTGCCGAGGCATCTTCAGCTACAAAACTCAAAAACATCTGCCATGCCCAGCCTCCCCACAACAGCTTTTTGTCAGTTGGTTTCCCTCCTACAGACATTCCACCTCTTTAACCTTTCTGCACTAGCAAGAAGGGGTTCCCAACCTGCTCAGCACGTGAGCTCCCCGCTCCGCAGGGGACAGCAAGCCAGCAGCACTGCTGGGACGCTGGCAGTGGGTGAAGGAGGAGGGACAGGCGAGGACAGGCAACACGGACACGCTCGCCGCTGCCTCCTCTGGGTGTGGGGCCGCTGCGTGGTCAGGGCTGGAAGCAAAGCAAGCTGTGGAGATGCTTCGCTTGCAGCTCACTCCTCCGGCTGCTCACCCTCCAGCCCACGCCACGGGAAAAGAGCAGCAGCTCAGGCCACGCTGGCGACGGAGGCAGCAGCCTGTCCTTGAAGGAAGCCCTTAGTCAGGCTCCTCGCTCCGGCATCAGCCCTCCAGGGCCAGGGTTTTTTGGAGAGTGACATTCCCAGAGGAAGACAGGCTCAGGATATCTGCCTCGATCTGCCTTTTCATACACGCTTGTGCCTCGGAGCAGAGCTGCGGGAGGAGCACGACCGCCCCCGAAAGCGCCAGGCTGAGGCAGGGGGCTCGTGCTCCCCCAAAGCTTGTCTCACGCTCGGCCACTGCGGGTGCTCGGATAAAACACCCTCCAGGCTATAAACACGGCGGTGTTTTAGCCCACCATGCACGGCGCATGCTCTGCTGTTCACCCACCTCATCCTCACTGCAAATTAGCATCACCTTTTCCATCTTGGATCTCTATGCACTGGTCTAGTGACTCACGCGCGTGACTAGTATCCTTCTCCGAGTCATTTTTCTACCGCGGCCGATGACTACGACCAGCTAGGGCTCTTGAATTCTCCCTCATTTGCAGGGAGAGAAGGTCAAACAAAAAGCGTGAGCGCACGGAAGGAATTGCATAGGTCCCAGAGCCTCCTTCTCAAAGCAGGCACAGGCGTTTGCAAGGGGCCCTGCTCTGAAATAGCACCATGCACACAGACACCGCCGCTCCTCACGACTGCAGGAAGGAGGGAAGGAACACAGTCCAGGCAGGCCCCTCGGGATTTGCTTTGAAACTTCTTAAGAAAAGAGCGGAGCCAACCTCGCAGCAGGAATCTCATCGCTCACAGGGTGCAGCGGCTGCCTCTCCTGCACCCAGCAGCCGGTCCTGGCTGCCATGGAGCCGTCGCGGGTGCAGCGGTGAGCTGACTGCATCATTATGGGATTTAAAGACGCAAATGGCTCATACAGCTTAAAAACAACATTAATCATGCAACCAGGACATTTCTGGAAGATCCAATTATGTGTCCAAGGAGGGGGAAAAAAAAAGAGATTTATAGCCCAGATTCTACTAATAGCCTTCCTGTCCAAAAAAACAATGCCACTTTTAAGTAATCCAGTTAGCAGGAGCCAGCCGCAGACCACACATTGCCGTGCCCTGGGTGCACCAGCATCAGACATCCAAACGGATCTGGGGTGGGCACAGGTACCAGTGTGGGGGACAGCAAGCAAAGATGGATTTGTACCCCCCGTTTTGCTCGCGGGTGCTCTGGCAAGGTCCACGGCAGCCTGCGCTGCCAGCCATGAGCCTGTGTATCACACCGGCAGCAGGAGCTGAGCAGAGGGAGCCCTGGCAGAGCAGCTCCAGCAAGTCCATAAGGCTGTTTGCTATAAATCTCCCTAAGTATGAAGAGGGCATGAGGCTAAGAACCTTCTCCCGTCAGGCTCAAGATAAGCCAGGAGGCAGCGAGCTCGACAATCCCCGGTGAACGTAACTGAGCAGAGCCATGCCAGTGCAAACAAGTCACGTTTGCACTATGCCCACGCCGCGCCGATACACGAGAAGTCACATCGTGCTTTAATGGTACTTATTAACTCGAGCCCTGTTTATCTTTTCTAAGGTCACTTCTCAGCTGGCACAAGAATGGAGTCCATTGGCAGCGGGAAATCCGCAATCACCACGTGAGCCGATGGGTTTGGCTCCCACCACGAGCAGCAGCTCAGCAGGCAGAAATGAGGAGGAAGGCTGTCTCGTCTGGCTGCCCCGCGCCGGGGAGGGACAGCCTGGGCAGGCAGCAGACACTGCCTGGCAGCGCAAGCTTCAGCGCCAGCGTCGCTTTCCTCCTCCTGCCCGTTTTTCACCATGCAGGTTTTAGACCTCTAGCAATTAAAGATACTTCACAACACAGCATGCAGGGCTTCCAGCAGGGTCAGAGCCCCTCTCCTCCAAGATGAACTACCGCACTGAGAAGAAGCCGCCTTCCTGCTCCCCAAGCCCTACGGGCTGTGCAAATTCATTGGGAAAACCAGATTTCTGCCCTGCCAACACTCTGGCACGTTCAGAGCCTCAGCTCTCGCTGGCACCAGCTGGGAGACTATCCCCCACCGCCTGCAAACACAGACCTGGGGCCACTCCTCCAGCAAAGGCGATGGTGACGAGCATTGGGGAGAAGCTCGCTCCTCCCCGCAGCTCCAGGGGCAGAAGAGGCGGACAGGACCACTGGCACGGTGGCTGGGGAGTCTGCAGGAACAGCCCCGCTCTGGCAAGAGGAACGGGCTGCGGGGAGAGCAACGCTCATTGGGACAAGAGCTGTAGCTCAGAGCAGAGCTGTCCCTAAGCACCTCATCTGCCCTTCTTTTAAATACCCCCAGGGATGGGGACTCGACCACCTCCCTGGGCAGCCCATTCCAGAGCCTGACAACCCTTTTGGTGAAGAAGTTTTTCCTAATGTCTAGCCTAAACCTGCCCTGGCGCAGCTTCAGACCATTCCCCCTCGTCCTATCGTCTGTTACCAGGGAGAAGAGGCTGACCCCCCCCTCACTACAGCCACCGGGCCTAACCCAGACCCCAGCCCCTCCACGGGCCAGACGCGCTCTCCAGCACAGTGGCTCATGAAGGGACCTGTGCTCACCCCAGGAGCCCACCTTACCAAGACCCAGCCGACAGGGAGCCCACACTTGAGTCAGTCCTTGGCTACCTGAGCTCCAGCCAGCTCGTCCAGAGGGCTGCGGCTCTGTGCGGGCACCGGGGTCACCCCGCAGCAGGACAGAGTGGACAGACAGCCCAGGACAACCCACCACCCTACTGCTGAGTCCCGGCCCCATCCCCTCACCATGCTGGAGGGGGGAACAAGATCATTTCCCCAGGGCTACATCACATGGAGCAACGCTTGACGTTGATGGCAGGCTTCAGCAAACAGCCAGCCAATTTCCACTGCATCCAGGAGCTCTCCCTGTTTGGGAGCATTAAATATCCATGAATATGGGTCACCACCGCTTCCGCTGCAGTTCGAGGTGATCAGCTGCAGAAAGGATGCACAGATGGTGAGCACAGAGTGGGAAAGGTGAACCTTCAGGGGCCTGAGGCAGGGATGCAGGTAGAGGAGGATCAGCCAGCGATGAGCCTCTGGAGCGGGAACGGAGGGAGCAGAGCAGTGACTCTGGGGAGGAAAAACGGGGGGAGAAAGAAGAGGCAGAAGCAAAAATGCACAAGCCAGAAACCCGTTACAATAATGCTGCGACAGCCGAAAGGCTTTCCTACTGCTGCCAGAGCTGGCTGGGACCTCGAAGAAGAGGGCTGCAGTACCCGAGAGGTGGACCAGACTAGTTTTGCACATCTGCTCCTGGTGCCCAAGGAGAACAGAAGGGACCAGGGCGAGCACGGCAGCGCAACCCGGGCAAGGGGGCAGGAACAAGGCAGCGGCCACTCACCTTGATGCCCACCCCACGCCCCCCCTCCCAAAGGCATTCAGTCCCACAGACCACCCCAAAAACTGTTCTCTGCTGGACCAGCGAGGTGCATCAGCCTCTCCAGGTGCCTGGGAGCCACTGGGGAGCCGCAGACACTCGCAGGACCGCAGCCCCAGTCTCCTTTCCAGAGGAGAACAAGGCCATGGCAGAACTGGGCCGAATCCAGCACAGAGCTGGGTTTGGTGCCAACCCACCAACCGGGAGAATACACGAGTCAGTGCAAGAAAAGAGAATTCATTACAATCCCTAGAATAAGAAATCGAGTTGAACTTTTAAGTATACCTACAAAGGAAAACGCAAGCCCACGCGCATCAGGAGGCGATTACAGCTCAAGCAAGGCACTGCGGGGAAGGAGGGGGGAGACTACCTTCAAGTTTCAATAGAGCCGATGCGAAAGGCACAAATAAAACTTCTTTTTTTCCCCCAAAGCACATTAACGCTCTGCCTCTCAATAGCCCTCGTCTCGCCTCTCCGCAAAGAGGAAATTCACAATTAACCAGAAAAAAAGCTGCTTTACTTCCTAAGCCCCAACACCCTGCTTTGTGCAAGACCTGAAGCACAGCAAGTCAGGTCAATCAGACAAGCGCTCGTAACACGGCCATTTTCTGAGCCAGCTACGGCAAGCGATACTTTCATTTCCACCGGTTCTCTTCCAAACAGTCCCAACAGCCAAATGCTTGCTGCTAATCAGCAGAGTGACTTTTGTGATGGAGTTCATTGCAGCCAAGAGCCAACACGCACCACTAAACACTGCAGCAGACTTTCAGTGCAATTAAAGAGACCCGAGATGGAGCGAAAAGCAGCCCACGCTATTTTTAAGCGACTGCTTTGCATGTCTTGCAACGCGGGGCGAGCACTCCAGGCAAAAGCTGCGACCCCGCTCTCCTCTGAATGCCACCCGCCAGCCTTGCCCCTCCAACAGGGCTCGGGAGGCTCCTCCAGCATGTGGAAAGGGCTCAAACAGCCAAATATCCCAGAATCCCAGAACAGCAGGGGCTGGCAGGGCCCCCCGGAGCTCCCCCAGTGCCACCCCCCTGCCCAAGCAGGCTCACCCAGAGCAGGGGGCACAGGACAGCGGCCAGGCGGGGGGTGAAGATCTCCAGAGAAGGAGACTCCACAGCCCCCCTGGGCAGCCTGGGCCAGGGCTCCATCACCCTCCCAGTCAACAAGTTCTTCCTCCCGTTCAACTGGAACCTCTTCTGCTTCAGGTTGTGCCCATGGCCCCTTGGCCTGGCGCTGGGCACCACTGGGAAGAGTCTGGCTCCATCCTGGTGACCCCCACCCTTGAGATATTTGTAGGTGGGGATGAGATCCCCTCTCAGTCTTCCCTTCTCCAGGCTGAACAAGCCCAGCTCAATATACCACCATGCTCATCGGCATCGCCCACCTCAACTGCTTCTTCCTTTCCGCACCCCTGGGGTCGTTCATTTTGGGACCGGCTCTGTGCAGGCACCAACATGAGGGATGGGGGAGCCCAGCAGTGACTGAGCGCTCAGCTGGCTCCCTACTCCCTACAGAGGGTGCAGGAGATGCATACAACCATGACAGCAGGCTCCAAGCAGGACAACAAAGGAGGAAGGTGTGTGCAAAGATCTATCAGACACCCAAAGCAAAAACACAGTCAATAACAGACTTTTTTCTTTTTAAAGGGAATCTGAAGAACAAAAGGCTGTTGAGGAGCAGCTTGGTTTCCTGCTCCTCCATTGCACTTGCACCCATGAGAAAGGCACCTGGTTTTAGCAGATGTCCCCAACCACCAGCTGGGGACTGCCATCTTCTGATTCAGGCGGGGCAAGGGATGCAGAGGGACGTGGGCAGCAGAGTGGGAGTTGCATCCTTCACCCGCACAGCAAAATAGCTGGGAGGGCTCCCACTGCGGGAGAGGACAGGGCACGCACTCCCCGCACCCCTCCCCAGAAGGAAGGGGCAGAGGGGTGTTCTGCAGCAGCACAAGCATCACCCCATGAGCATCAACCAAACCACCAAAAGCAGCCCTGGCCTGGCAGTCGTGCTGATGGACCTGCTGTCCAGCAGCCAGCATGGCCAAGCTGCGTGTCGCCGGGTAAGTCACCTCCTCGTACAAACAAACCCACAGAGGTTTGAAGTTCCTCCTACAAAACCCTGCAGGACCCAGCGTGGACTGAAGCAGCAGTAGGTCCCCAACCACAAAGGGCTTCATCATTACCACTGTGTGGCTAGAAACGGAGAGTCTGGGAATCCCCCACCAAAATATGGTTCAGTATCTTCAATATCCCCTAATGCAAAGGCCGCCGCTCCAAAACCAGACCTGTGGCAGCAGGAAACAGCACCCCGAGCTGCTGGCAGCAATTTCAGGATTGCTGAGGATGAAGAGAGGTAAACACACACAGACTAGGTCCCGGGAGTGGAAGTAGCTCATCACTCATCAAAGCCTTACAACACACATCAGAAGCGCCTCTAGAAAGCAAGATAAATCCCTTACCCTCACCTCACTGCTCAGCACAGAGCAAAAGCTCAGCCAAGGCTCGCAAGCCAGGTCATTTCCAGTTAACCTACAAGCGCCTCCAACCACGGCAGCTGGGCAGTTGTCAGACCACGAGAGCTGCAAGGGACACACTGAGCTGGGCGGAGGTTCAAAACCCTGAATTAAACAGCAGAACAGGAGAAGAAAGAAAAAAAACCCACCTCTTAACTTTTACAGCTGCTCATCTGAGAAGTCATGGAGTCTGGAGGACTTCTGGGCTTCCCCACAGCATCCGCCGCCACACAGGGCAGCCGAGCAGCACCTTGGGAAGCTGTGCGCTGTTTAACAGCAGGCGGGCAGACACACACACGCTGTCTCAGAGCAATTAAAAGAGCCCTCGGGGAAGGAGTTAAGTGATTCAAGAGCAGGGCCCAAAGGCTTCTCCTCCTTTGCACCCTCCCTGCGAAGGGCCCCGCAGGAGAAGGCAAGCGGTTTGTCTGGGGGTCGGGAAGACTGGCCTTTTAATCACCATGGCCTCAAGCCTCATATCCACATCGCTAGCATCAAAAAGCCTTCCTTTCTGCTGCTCTGGCTACCACCTTTGTTGTTGTTCCACTGGTCTGAACTGCCGCTGGCACACGTCGGCGTCTCTGCTCAGTGGAGCAAACCCTGCAGAGATCTCTTTAAGGTTTGTATTTCCCTAGCAGCCTCCAGAAGCCTGCCAGGGACAGCTTCCAGGCATCTGCTCCCTGTGGTACAGCATCTGTAGCCCTGCTCTCCACAGCACTTGAAGTCTGAAGGCAAGAGGACTTTTTGAGGCTGGTTGAGGAGAAAAGCACCCTCTTCTTCAGGGCAGAGAGGACCAGCAGCCCTGCTTCATGTTGTTTGCTTAAGGGACCTACAGAAACCATTCAATCAACAGCCAAAGCGTGATACACACGCGACTTGTGGATCTGCAATGCCTGGCAGGTCCACTGGTGGTGCTGGCTTGGGCTGGTGACAGCACAGGAGATCAGTGGTTCCCACCTGGAAGAAGGGTGCAGAAAAGGGAGAAGAGCATCCAGGAGGAGAGTACTTTCCACAATAAAAAGAAATCCTTTATCCTAGATGCCTAGCCCTTTGGTGCATTTCGTACACCAGGTCTCGCAAGCTAAGGTCTCACCTGATAGTGCAGGACAACCATGCTCTGCAAATTGTGCTATTTTCTTCCTCCCCACCCCCCGCTCTTTTTTTCTGCCCTGCACAGATCCCTTGGCCACAGGATAAAGGCAGCCAGCTCGTTGCAGCAGAGGAGCATCAGTGACTGGGCCACCTGCATATCCTTGCCTTCACCTAGAAGTGCAGCAAGAAGCTCTCATGAACATCCTTTCCACCTGACACTGAAAATGAGGAATAGAGTTGTTTTCCTGTAAGAAAATCCTGTAATAGCTCAAATGATCGAAATGAGGGAAATATCTCCTATGTACGGGGTCTGTCCAGCATGCTGCACGTGGGTCAGAGGCCCATAGACCACCTGGGGTTCCCACCATCTAAAGGGATGTAAGATTATCTCTACTATTCTCTCCTTATAGCGTTACCTCTAATAATAGCATTTTAAATGGCACCTGACAGAGCCTGAGCGCCTTTCTTATGGGGATAGCAGACCAGCACCTCCTGGTGCAAAATTTCTGCTACATATGAACCCACCACAGGGCTTACAATGCTCTCAGCCACGCAGCTTGCTCAGTACTAGAGGCCACCTCCACCCTCAGGCACATGCAGCTGGAGAAGAGCCCTCCTTTCCCAAGGCAAGGGACGTCACCCTTCGCTGCTGCAGCCGTCCCACAGTGCTGCTCTGGGCAGCTCTACACTGGATGCCCTGGTAGAAGAGCAAGGCTGGGACTTGCCAAGGGCCTCAGCTCACAGCAGACCGACGGCCAAACCCACACTGCAGAGAGAAGGCGGGATGAGCAGTGAGTCTGGACACTTTTTCTTAGTGCTTGAGCACTGCCGGCTGCTCCCAGGCCTCAGCCCAGCAGGAATGTGGCAGCAGACGCCAAGAGGACTTCGTTTTACTGCCCACACAGGTAGCGAGACAAAGAACGTCTTCACAAGAGCCACCGGCGAGCGGGCTGCTGCCAACCTCCCCCGTGCTGCTGCTGGTTGCATGCTCCCCATGGGCTGCCATCACCAGCTCCTGCTCAGAAGCGAGGACACAGAAACGGAAAGATTTTAGGGGTGCAGTAGTTTTGCTGTAAAAGGCACTTCCCAAGCCCCAATTCACTTTCCTCTTCCTGAACTCACACTTGCTCCCGAAGCTCCTGGGGTGAGACACCAGCCTGTCCCACCTTTGGACCCAAACACGACACGTGTCATGCCTTCCCTCTGGCGTCCCTCCCAGGCCACACGCAAGGAGCAGGACTCCCACATCCCCCTCCGCTGGCATTCCCCCCAAACCTTTACTCCTGAGGATAGCACATGCCCTTTAAGGAGAGCCCAAGGTCCAGATGGCATCACAACAGAGGCTGGCACCTGCACTTCCACCCAGCTCACAAGGTGAGGAAAACACACAAGCAGAGACCACTCACACACGTGGCCGGAGCCCCCCACACAACACTCATCACTCAAGTGCTTTCTCTGCTCCTGTGTGAGCTGGATGAGAGAGTCAGACAGCGACCACGCGTCTGGCTGCAAGACGTGCCCCAGGAACAGGCATCAGCGACCCCATCGCACCAGAAGACGCCAGTACACTGCAGGACCCCACAGCGTAGAGATGAATCAAGCAGAATCACAGCCAACCCTGGGCATGGAAAGGCTACAGGAAACGCAGGGCACGTGACTAGAATACAAGACGACAGTGACAAACCATCGAAGCTGTCTGTAACCAACAGGACACGTGAAGTTTCTGTGCTCTGCCCTCACTTCCACTCAGTCTCACTGTGCTGAAGTGAGCCACGAGAGTCACAACGCCGCAGAAAGCGGCGTGCAGCTGATGGCGACGCAGGAGCAGAACAGGAGCGCTGCATGCAACGCACGAAGCCATCGTTCCCCGCTGCGCTGGTGAGGCTGCAGCTCACACGCCGCGTCCAGCTCTGGGCACCACACTCAGGAAAGGCAGAGACAACCTGCACAAGGCAGAGCTGTTTGGGTTGCTCTGTGAAAACAGGACTCGGAGGCAGTCTGGAGGGAAGAAAGGGGTAGGGTTTGCTCCTAGAGAAAGGAAAGGAGGAGCAGACACCTCTGTGAATGTTCCAGGCGGTCCCATTTTCCCCCCTCCCCATAATTTGGTAGCAGGAGGCTGCCCAGAAGCCTGCCAGGAAGAAATCTGCAGGCAGATTTTTAAGGAGCAGATCGTGACCTCTGGCATCCAACCACAAGGTTTACGCTCCGAAACAGTAGTGCCTGGCTGCATCTTTCTTGGCAGAGGACATCCAATACTCAACAGTAACAGCGCGTCTGGTTTTGGCAGAGGACATTCAATACCTGACAACAGCAGAGCGTCTGGTTTGCTTTCCTTCAGAAGGTCAACACACGCATCCTGCTCTACCGCCTCAAAATAAGAGCTTTATTTTTGATACCAAGACCCCCACCCTGCCAGAAGCATTGATCACCTGCACCAGGCTGAGAAGCTGGAGGAGGTGCTGGAGCAGACACAATTCGGGTTTGCTGGCTCTCTGACCGCCGCATACAGCATCTCCTGGGGGGAAGCCTCCACACGCTGCTGCCAGGCAGGGCTGTAATGCATTAGCTGCAAAGGATGTATTCATTCCAGCAGAGAAACTCTTCCTTCCCATTTTAGGTTAGCTTAACTTAAATTGTCTACGCTACACCCAAATCCCACAGTCTCCTACTGAAGAAGTGTTAAGAGGTAGAAATAAAAACTCTCCGATCACGCTGTGCTGTTTTCCTCACTCAGGCAGAGGAGCTCTTCAGTGTCCCTCCAAGAGCAGATGAAGGACAGTTCCATCGACACTCCATCACCCGTGGCACCAAGCCAGCCTGTGACAGAAGGAGCGTGCACCTACCTCTCCCCCAGCAGTGCACGCTGCAAAGCCAAAACCATCTGGACTTCTGACTCGCCGCTTCCCATATGCGCTCCTGGCAGCAACAGGAGGAGTAAACCAGCCAGGGCTGGAGAAAGCTGTGGATCATCTTGCATGAAGCTCTTCTGCTCCTGCTGCATCAGCTCCAGGGACACTACCTCCTCTCCGAGAGCATGGACATGTTCTTTCCCTTGGACACATGTTGCCTCCTCCACATCTCTCCCGAATCTGCCTGCTCTTCTCCGTATCTATTGCGTGCGGGATGGAGAGCTTCTGCCAGGCACAGCTTAAAGGCTGGGGCAGAGTCAAAGGCTGCAGAGCCCTTTGCAGCAGGAGCTGGTGGAGTCTTCCTGCAAAGGGTTTGGTTCTGACCACGCATCACCTTCTTGGTGCTCCCACCTAAAAGCAATCACTCGTCCTAGCTGCTTTCCAGCTACACTAGCTTCAGGTACATATTCGAGTTACACAACGTGAGCCACCTTCTCAGGTGACCTGCTGGGCTGCTGCCAGACACTGCCCTCTTCCAGGAGTCCCCCCACTCTGGGGACGAGGCAGAGAAAGCAGCTCAGCAACAGCTACGTTACCCTTCCGTGATTTTGCATTGCCACCCATACGCATCCCACACTGCTCCTTCCTTGCTCCGTCCGCTTGGGGTGACAGTTGACGTTGCTGCAGAAGTTTTCTGGGCAAGAACATTTAGTTGTACCCAGGTCAACAGGCTTTTCATCAACAGAGTGGTGATGGATCTAGCGTTGCACCTTCAAGGCAAAGAAAGGGGAGAGCAGGACAAGCCTCAATGCCTACAGCGAGGCTGGAATACGTGACCCAGTATCAGAGATTTGTGCCTGGATCAGCTGCTTTCTCAAGGCTAAAATAGCAAAGGACAAAAAAAAGCTGCCCAAGCAAACGAGACATGTAGGAAGGGAGCACTGCAGAGAGGCCAGCTGGGGCTTCATCACCCCTACGGTAATCCAGCGCGTCGGCACCGCTTGCTCCTCTCAATACAGTCTGTTGGAATCTCCAGCGAAGCGCTTCCACCTGCAGGTACTCACGCTGAGGGCACTGCACAGCCCCAGCAAGGATCAGTGCAGGGCAGAAAAGATGGTCTTTGAGTGAGAAGCGTGAACCCGCCCACTCTTATCAAAGTCCCTATTGACTCAGTACAACCACAATCTCTCGAGCAAAGCTATTTCTGCCAGTAAGACCGCACTCCTGCCCTTCGGGCATACACAGCTTTATTGGCCTCTGCCTGTTGGTTCAGCTGTGCCAGGCTGGGAGCGATACCTCCATGGAGACCTGCATACACATTTCAGCCCCATGCCATCCGAAACCAGGGCTGGTAAACACAACGCTAGCGTCTAACCAGTGACAGTAAGCTGCCCACGCTGTGCTTTAGATACTAGACGGGACTTTCCTCCTCGCCACAGTCTGCATTCAGGGCCCTGTTCATAGATTTAACTGCAACAGCTTTTCCATCAGAGGTGTCTCCAGAAAGACCATGACCTGGGATCAGGCCTTTGGTGCCTGCTACACAAGCGAGAAGGCTGCTGCAGTCGTCTGGACCCTCCCAAGTTCAACTGCCAGCACCACCTGTAGAGGGGGGAGACCCCCTCATCACTGCACAGGTACTGGGAAGGAAGGCAGCACCACTACAAATCCCTCCAGGCACTACTGGGAACAGGCTGAATGCCCGACAGCCTTCCTTCAAGCAAAAGCCTTGTCTTCACAGGAGCAGAATTAGTCACTTTGGGAGGCCTGGCTCAAAGCTGAGTGCGTTTCGCTTACCTTTTTCCAGCACCCACACAAACCCGCTATCTTTCACTGCCTTTCTAAACACACTTAAAGTTTACTGATGAATCCCCATACAATCTGTCTTTCACAGGACACCTCACGCAAGCTGTCACATCGGTCAAAGCTGCTCTTACCAAGTCCATTTCTCTCCAGCTCATCAGCTCAGAGTGTGCAGAAGGAGAGTGTGAGCAAGCCCTGACCACTCCTGCACCCTCCAACTGCTCTAGGAGGAGAGCAGACCCACACAGGCAGCCTGGCCCAGCTACACAGGACAGCACGTCACCTGTTTCGCTCCCTGAAACCATCACAGAATCATGGAATCCCAGGTTGGAAGGGAACTCAAGGATCATCTGGGCCAACCTTTCTAGGCAAGAGCACACTCTAGACAAGATGGCCCAGCACCCTGTCCAGCTGAGCCTTGACAGTGTCCAGTCTTGGGGAATCCACTGCTTCCTGGGGCAGATTATTCCAACGGGTGACTGTTCTCATGGGGAAAAATTTTCCTCTTGTGTCCAGTCGGAATCCCTCCAGGAGTAACTTGTACCCATTACCCCTCGTCTTTTCCACGTGCCTCCTTCTAAAAAGGGAGTCTCCATCTTCTTTGTAGTGACCCTTTAAATACCGGAACATGGTGATAAGGTCTCCCCTAAGACTCCTTTTCTCAAGGCTGAACAAACCCAGCTCTCCCAGCCTACCCTCATATATCAGGCTTCCCAGTCCTTGGATCATCTTGGTGGCCCTGCTCTGGACCCCCTCCAGCCTGCCCACTGCTTTTTTCGTACAGTGGGGACCAAAACAGACTTGTCCTAACCATCCTGCACACTTAAATGACACCCCATGAGCTACCCTGGAAGGATGACTGCAATGTGGCCCAATGTGATGGATCCTAGAGCAAGAGCAAAGCAAAGGAGAATGTGAGGTGAATCCTTTTAGCTTCACTGCTGCTGTGGGAGA
>JAKFQP010001194.1:0-33709 GCA_023375905.1 Nycticorax nycticorax | reverse complement strand
CCATCCCATGAGGGCTTTGAGTCCATCCAGTGCCTTTTCGTAAGCTCACCTGCAAGCGGGGCCAGGGGGAATTGCCCCCTGGGGTTACCAAAAGCCGTGCCGCCTATAAAAAACCCCCAAATGCAGCGTTTCCCGCTGACTGTGAGCTGTACCCCTAAACCAGACTGACACAGGCGGACACGCGATCAGGAGGCACGGACAGACAGGCACACGTGGGCACAGGAGGATGGACAGGGAGATGATTACAGCCCCGCGGGACTGACGAGGGTCAGGAGAGGAACACTGGCCAAGAAGTCGACAGACAGACGCAAGGTGGGGCAGATACCAGAAAGAGAAAAAACGCTTGATGGGTTGTTAGCAGAAAGACACCCGGGCAGCTGGCCCTGCGGTGGTGTTGGTGGTGTGCTCGGCGGCGGAGGAGTGCTTTGCTGGCTGGAGCGGCAGCCTGCACACAAGGACCTTTTGATTTCTCAGCCTGGACAGTGCCGTTAACAGCGATGGGCAATATTTGCAAGATGTGCAAGATCCATTTTGGAAAATCATTTTAGGCGATAAAGAAAAGGGTTTAATTAATCCTAAACAAAAGTATTCTTTATTTTAACAGGGATGGGCATTCTTCTAACTTGAAGAAAGCATCTTGTGCTTTAAACAAGAGGCCGCCTTCTGAAATGGACTTAAAGGTCCTTCAAAAAGCAGCAGCCAAAACAAGCAAGCTGGGCTGTTTCTTGGGAGAGCTCTTCCCTCTCTTCCCCCTCTTCCCCTTGCCATCCCATCAACGCTGGAAAAAGCCAGACACTTCTGGAGGTGCCTGGGCTCACGGCACCGATGCCGCCTTGTTGACACTGGTGCCTATGGACCTCGCTGCTCCTAGCAGCTGCAGTCAGTGTCATCAGGCCAGAGAGCTTGTTGGGTGGAGAAGTCAGAGGGGGAAAAAGCTTCTCTGTTTTTCCTCTTGATGCAGGACATTTTTGTGCTGCTTACCCAGCCCCCAAAAGGGGAGATCTCATCTGCCCCAATGCCGCTTGTCCTGATTCTGGCTCTGCGGGCCGTTGGTGTGCATTCAGTGGGGTGTCCTGCCTTGCTGCAGCCCCTTGTGCTTCTTTTGGTCTTTCTCTCACAGCCTCTGGCCCTCGAATGCCTCCGGCATGCAGCTCCACATGGCATATACAGCACATAGTCTGTGTGGGAGCTGACAGCAGCCTGAGCCAGAGCGCGGCTAGGCAGACGGCCTTTCTCCTTGCAGGAGAGGGTGGGTAAGAGAGCTTGTGGGTAAGAACGTCAAACCGGTTGCAGGGCAGTGGCTACGACCATGTGGCATACAGTCGGGCTGTTTAACATTCCTTGGGGCAAAACAGTCCCATGGTATCTTCGTATTGGCTCCTGATAATTGATAGCTGGAACCGAAAAGGTGAACTGACTTGTGCAGCTCTTTTACTGCTTCATACAGTAGAGGCTCCCAGGATGGAGCCCAGTTACTTTGATACCACACAGCAGTTGCCATCCCGGCATCTGGGCGAGTGGGCTGGTTTAGGCTGGGACAGAGTGCATTGTCTTGGTAGGAACCGGTGTGGGGCCGTGTTCTGGACTGGTGCTGGAAACAGGGTTGGTAACACAGGGATGTCTCAGTTCCAACGCTGTTAGCAGTGCTTATGCAGTCTCCAGGCCTTTTCTGCTCCTCGCCCGGCCCCGCCAGAGAGGAGGCTGGGGGTGCCCCAGGAGTTGGGAGGGGACCCAGCCAGGGCAGTCGACCCCAGCTGAGGAAAGGGATCTTCCACAGCATGGGACGTTGTGCTCAGCAATAACTGCTGGGGGAGGGAGGGAGGGAGGGAGGGAGGAGGAAGGGGGGAAGTTTGGAGTTACAGCGCTGGTTTTCCCCAGTAACGGTTAGGCATGATGGAGCCCTGGTGGTGGTGGTGCATCCCCCGCTCCCCCTTTTATTCTCCTGCACCGCTCGCTCTGAGCCCTGAGGACGGCCGAGACTGTGGGAGGCCCAGGGCCCTGGCAGCAGCGGCATGGGTGTGTGGGACGCGGCAGCGACGGCTGCTGTGGCCCTGCCAGAGTGGGTGGCGACCCCTGGGGTAGTGTCCTGGTTTCAGCTGGGATAGAGTTAATTTTCTTCACAGTAGCTAGCATAGTGCTGTGTTTTGGATTTAGTACTAGAAGAATGTTGATAACACACTGATGTTTTTAGTTGTTGCCAAGTAGTGCTCAGACTACTCAAGGACTTTTTGAGCTTCTCCTGCTCGGCCAGGTGCATAACAAGCTGGGAGTACAGCACAGCTAGGACAGCTAACCCAAACTGACCAAAGAGCTATTCCATACCATATAACGTCATGCTCGGGGGGGTTAGTCGGTCGGTTGCAGGCAGAGTGATCGCAGCTCGGGGAGTGATCGCTGCTCGGGACGGGCTGGGCATCGGTCGGCGGGTGGTGAGCAATTGCATTGTGCATCATTCATTTTGTATATTCTGTATATTCTCTTATCATTCTCATTATTACTATTATTATTATTTTCTCTTATTAAACTGTCTTTATCTCAGCCCTCGGCTCTAACCTTTTATTTTCTCCGATTCTCTCCCCCATCCCACTGAGGGAGGGGGGGGAGTGAGCGAGCGGCTGCGTGGTGCTTAGTTGCCAGCCGGGTTAAACCACGACAGTCCTATTTTGGCGCCCAACGTGGGGCTCGAAGGGCTTGAGATAACGACAGAGTAACCAGAGAATATTAAGGAATTTATATCTGTTAACAGTTGTGGGTCGTGATTTGATTCATTTGTTCTCGATCTTAGTTTATCCGATCTGCACCATGCTCCCTCCTTTGCTGTACTTGTTAAAAGTTGGTGTTGGTTTTTGCAGTTTGCTGTGCTCTGCGGTGACAAAACATGTTTTGCTTGGGAAACTTGTTATTAAAACAATGACCTTGGGCCTTATCTGGTATTTGGGTTTCATGTCGAAGTCTTTACTGCACTTTGGGTACCACCTTGCGGGGAAAATTAGCAATTATACATCGGATTCTGAGAAGTTTGTTCTGGAGGAAATAGAGAATGGCACTTTCTCTGCCTTCTTTGATGATGTTTCCTCCTCCATTACAATAACTTTTCAGTATCTTGAACATCCTTGGATAGTTAAGATATATCTATTGATATCTATTTGGAATATTGTTTCAGTTTTGTCCAAAATTAGTAAGCAACTTAATAATACCATCCAGATGTCTGCCCCAGGGCAGGATAGTTATGAGTGGCAGGGTATTTGGGGTAGTATGGGTAAATGCCTAGAACGGTGGGCACCTCCAATGTTTTGGAAATTCACTCCTGAACAAGTGCAGAACCCTGAAAAACTGGTAGAATATTTGGAAAAGGTATGCTGTCACCCTGGCAATTCTAAGCAAATGCAAATCACTGCAATGTGCTGGGGCCTGGCCCATGCTTACCGAGCCCTGTTCAACACTATTCAACACATACAAAGGGGAGAGAAAGTCTCTGGATCTGATGACAAGGCCACAGCCACTGCAGCTACTCCAACCCAGGCCACAGCCACTGCGGCTACTCCAACCCCAGTGATATGCACTATGGCTACTCCAACCCAGGCCACAGGCACTGCGGCTGAACCAGGGAACCAACCTGTGCCAGTATCAGTTGCCCCTATACAAAAGAAGAAATCTTGGAAGCGAAAGTCAACTCGTTTAGAAAGGGAGGATGAAAAAGCGGGGCCATCACAAGAGGAGGAGGAGGAGCTCATAAATGAGACAGAAACCACCTGATCCCTATCTTTGAGTGAACTGCGAGATACGCAAAAAGATTTCAGCCATCGTCCAGGTGAGCACGTTGTCACCTGGCTACTCCGATGCCGGGATAATGGGGCCAACAGCCTGGAACTCGAGGGTAAGGAAGCCAAGCAACTAGGATCGCTTTCTAGGGAAGGGGGCCTTGACAAAACGATTGGAAAAGGGGCACAGGTCCTCAGCCTCTGGAGATGACTACTGTCAGCCATGAAGGAAAGATATCCCTTCAAGGAAGATGTCATATATCGCCCAGGTAAATGGACCACCGTGGAGAAAGGCATCCAGTACCTCAGGGAATTAGCTATCCTGGAGGTGATTTATAGTGACCTGGACAATGACCAGTTGCCCAAAGATCCAGATAATGTCCGATGCACACGACCCATGTGGCAGAAGTTGTTATGGAGCGCCCCAAGATAATATGCCAACACATGGGCAATGCTGAACTGGAAAGCTGGAGAGGGACTGACAGTGGATGAAGTGGCTAGCGAGCTCCGAGAATATGAAGAAAATATCTCTTCCTCCTTTGTGTCGGCTGTGGAGAAACTGTCCCGGAAGTTTGAACAATTCCACGAGGATATATCTCACTCCCCATCTGTACGAACAAGTATCTCAGCCACTAGGAGTAAGTGTCCCTCTGCTCAAGAGAGAGGATATCAAGGGTACACACCACGGTGCACCCTATGGTTTTGCCTGCGTGACTATGGAGAGGACATGAGGAAATGGGATGGAAAACCTACCTCAACCCTAGAGGCACGAGTATGCGAATTGCAAAGAAAAACAGACACAAAAGGGGGCTCTTCCAAGAAACTTGTTGCTCCAATTTCCACAAACTGGGTAGACCGTAGTTTTTTCAGACAGAATAGAAGGGCTGATCTTAATTCTGATTGTGATGAAGGAACTTCTGACTCATACACACAAACCATGAGCAACAGTGACCAGGATTAGAGGGGCCCTGCCTCCAGCCAGGTGGAGGAAAGGGACAACAGGGTTTACTGGACTGTGTGGATTCGATGGCCTGGCACGTCAGACCCACAGAAGTATAGAGCTTTAGTAGACACCGGTGCACAGTGTACTCTAATGCCATCAAGCCATATAGGGGCAGAATCCATTTGTATTTCTGGAGTGACAGGGGGATCTCAAGAGCTGACTGTATTGGAGGCCGAAGTGAGCCTAACCGGGAATGAGTGGCAAAAGCACCGCATTGTGACTGGCCCAGATGCTCCGTGCATCCTTGGCATAGACTACCTCAGGAGAGGGTATTTCAAGGACCCAAAAGGGTACCGGTGGGCTTTTGGTATAGCTGCATTGGAGGCAGAAGAAATTAAGCAGCTATCTACCTTGCCTGGTCTCTCAAAGGACCCTTCGGTTGTGGGGTTGCTGAGTGTTGAAGAACAACAAGTGCCGATTGCCACCACAACAGTGCACAGGCGGCAGTATCGCACCAACCGAGACTCCCTGATTCCCATCCATAAGCTGATTCGTCGACTGGAGAGCCAAGGAGTGATCAGCAAGACTCGCTCACCCTTTAACAGTCCCATATGGCCAGTGAGAAAGTCTGATGGAGAGTGGAGACTGACAGTAGACTATCGTGGCCTGAATGAAGTTACACCACCACTGAGTGCTGCCGTGCCGGACATGTTAGAACTTCAATACGAACTGGAGTCAAAGGCAGCCAAGTGGTATGCCACAATTGATATTGCAAATGCTTTCTTTTCAATCCCTTTGGCAGCAGAGTGCAGGCCACAGTTTGCTTTCACTTGGAGGGGCATCCAGTATACCTGGAATCGACTGCCCCAGGGGTGGAAACACAGCCCTACCATTTGCCATGGACTGATCCAGACTGCACTGGAACAGGGTAAGGCTCCAGAACACCTGCAATACATTGATGACATCATTGTGTGGGGCAATACAGCAGAAGAAGTTTTTGAGAAAGGGAAGAAAATAGTCCAAATCCTTCTGAAGGCCGGTTTTGCCATAAAACAAAGTAAGGTCAAGGGACCTGCACAGGAGATCCAGTTTTTAGGAATCAAATGGCAAGATGGACGTCGTCAGATTCCAATGGATGTGATCAACAAAATAACAGCTATGTCTCCACCAACTAGCAAAAAGGAAACACAAGCTTTCTTGGGCGTTGTGGGTTTTTGGAGGATGCATATTCCAAATTACAGCCAGATTGTAAGCCCTCTCTACCAAGTGACCCGGAAGAAGAACGACTTCACATGGGGCCCTGAACAACGACAAGCCTTTGAACAGATTAAACAGGAGATAGTGCGTGCAGTAGCCCTTGGGCCGGTCCGGGCAGGGCAAGATGTAAAAAATGTGCTCTACACTGCAGCCGGAGAGAATGGCCCTACCTGGAGCCTCTGGCAGAAAGCACCAGGAGAGACTCGAGGCCGACCCCTAGGCTTTTGGAGTCGAGGATACAGAGGATCCGAGGCCCACTATACTCCAACTGAAAAAGAGATATTGGCAGCATATGAAGGGGTTCGAGCTGCTTCAGAAGTGATTGGTACTGAAGCACAGCTCCTCCTGGCACCCCGACTGCCGGTGCTGGGATGGATGTTCAAAGGGAAGGTCCCCTCTACACACCATGCAACTGATGCTACATGGAGTAAATGGGTCGCACTGATTACACAACGAGCTCGAATAGGAAACCTCAGTCGTCCAGGAATCTTGGAAGTGATCATGGACTGGGAAGAAGGCAAAGATTTTGGAATATCACCAGAGGAGGAAGTGGTACGTGCTGAAGAGGCCCCACTGTACAATAAACTGCCAGAAAATGAGAAGCAATATGCTCTGTTCACTGATGGATCCTGTCGTCTTGTGGGAAAGCATCGAAGGTGGAAGGCTGCTGTATGGAGTCCTACAAGACAAGTCGCAGAGACTGCTGAAGGAGAAGGTGAATCGAGTCAATTTGCAGAGGTGAAAGCCATCCAGCTGGCTTTAGATATTGCTGAAAGAGAAAAATGGCCAGTGCTCTATCTCTATACTGACTCATGGATGGTGGCAAATGCCCTGTGGGGCTGGTTGCAGCAATGGAAGCAGAGCAACTGGCAGCGCAGAGGCAAACCCATCTGGGCTGCCGCACTGTGGCAAGATATTGCTGCCCGGGTAGAGAACCTCGTTGTAAAGGTACGTCACGTAGATGCTCATGTACCCAAGAGTCGGGCCTCTGAAGAACATCAAAACAACCAGCAGGCAGATCAAGCTGCTAAGATTGAAGTGGCTCAGGTAGATCTGGACTGGCAACATAAGGGTGAATTGTTTCTAGCTCGATGGGCCCATGACTCTTCAGGCCATCAAGGAAGAGATGCAACATATAGATGGGCTCGTGATCGAGGGGTGGACTTAACTATGGACGCTATTGCACAGGTTATCCATGAATGTGAAACATGTGCTGCAATCAAACAAGCCAAGCGGTTAAAGCCTCTTTGGTATGGAGGACGGTGGCTGAAATACAAATATGGAGAGGCTTGGCAGATTGATTATATCACACTCCCACAAACCCGCCATGGCAAGCGCTATGTGCTCACCATGGTGGAAGCGACCACCGGATGGTTGGAAACATACCCTGTGCCCCATGCCACTGCCCGGAACACTATCCTAGGCCTTGAAAAACAAGTCCTATGGCGACATGGCACCCCAGAAAGAATTGAGTCAGACAACGGAACTCATTTCCGAAACAGCCTCATAGACAAATGGGCCAAAGAGCATGGCATTGAGTGGGTCTATCACATCCCCTATCATGCACCAGCCTCTGGGAAAATTGAACGATACAATGGACTGTTAAAGACTACACTAAAAGCAATGGGTGGTGGAACATTCAAACATTGGGATACACATTTAGCAAAAGCTACCTGGTTAGTCAACACTAGAGGATCTGCCAACCAAGCTGGCCCTGCCCAATCAAACCTCATACGTACTGTAGAAGGGGATAAAGTCCTTGTCGTGCATGTAAAAAATATGCTGGGGAAGACAGTCTGGGTTACTCCTGCCTCAGGTAAAGGCAAACCCATCCATGGGATTGCTTTTGCCCAAGGACCTGGCTCCACTTGGTGGGTAATGCGGAAGGATGTGTACCTCAAAGGGATTTGATTTTGGGTGAAAACAGCCAATGAACTGAATTGTATGATGTTAATTGCTGTATAATGCAGTATGTCATCATTTCTACTATTGCTGTTATGTCCTATCAATGGTATAGCAGTAAGAATCGCCCAGATTAAGAAGAATGAATTTTGAAGAAAACTGAGGAAGTGCAGCGGATGGAACCAGAACTGACTTCAGCATGCCACAACCCAACACCAGATGACATCTCTCCTGCCCTGAAAGACTGTTACAACAGATGGAGCCCAAAACCATGGACTAAATGAACCCAATGGACATTTTAGAAGGATGGTCCATAGACTATGGGAATGCTATCTGTGTATACATATATTTTAAAAAAATGGGAAGGTGGTGGTGATTAATTGGAATGCATTGTAAGGGTAGGACCTAAGCATGACATAAATGGTATAGAATAAGGGGTGGATAATGTCCTGGTTTCAGCTGGGATAGAGTTAATTTTCTTCACAGTAGCTAGCATAGTGCTGGGTTTTTTTGTGTTTAGTACTAGAAGAATGTTGATAACACACTGATGTTTTTAGTTGTTGCCAAGTAGTGCTCAGACTACTCAAGGACTTTTTGAGCTTCTCCTGCTCGGCCAAGTGCATAACAAGCTGGGAGTACAGCACAGCTAGGACAGCTGACCCAAACTGACCAAAGTGCTATTCCATACCATATAACGTCATGCTCGGGGGGGTTAGTAGTCGGTCGGTCAGTTGTGGGGAGAGTGATCGCTGCTCAGGGACCGATTGTGGCTTGGGACGGGCTGGGTATCGGTTGGCGGGTGGTGAGCAATTGCGTTGTGCGTCATTCGTTTTGTATATTCTGTATATTCTGTTACCATTCTCATTATTACTATTACTATTATTTTCTCTTATTAAACTGTCTTTATCTCAGCCCTCGGCTCTAACTTTTTTCTCCTTCCCGATTCTCTCCCCCATCCCACTGAGGGAGAGGGGGAGTGAGCGAGCGGCTGCGTGCTGCTTAGTTGCCAGTCGGGTTAAACCACGACAGGTGACTGGAGCTGGGGCCCTCCTGGCTTCTTGCGGCCCATGCCAGCTACATGGTGGAGGGGGCCGCAGCCCCTGCGGCACAGCTCTGCCTCCTCTCAGGCAGGATGAGGCCAGGAATAGGGCCTGAGCTGTGGGGCCCGGAGTGGATTGGCTGCAGGGGCACGCAGCCAGGCTGTAGCCCCAGGCCGGCCCACATCTCTCCTCCAGCACTGTGTCCCTGCATGCCAGGGCACTCCCGCTTCCTTTGGGCTCTGCCTTATCCCTTTTGCCCTTGGCCTCCCGAGAGAAACCACTTCTGCAGGAGGTGAACCAGCGGGTCAAATTCTTTTGGGCTCAAATTCTGAACCAGGAACGGGGCTGTGCTGTGCTGAGGGGTGAGGTGTCCTGCACACAGAAGGAGAGGCCTGGGACAACTCTGCCTGCTCAGCACGCTCAGGGTGGCTCCTGTGTGAAAGAAACCATGGCCTCGGCCTGGCGGTTCCAGCTTTAATCAAACAGAGCCGCTTTCCTGAAGAGAGCTGTGCTCCTGCCTGGCTTTGCAGGGCCAGCAGCACAGCGCCCGCAGGGTCCATCCTGATGCTGGCTGCTGCCTTGGACAGCCCAGGATATACACGGTCTGAAGCGCCAGGGAGGAGACGGAGAGCTCAGCATCTTCCTTCAGAGGCTTGAGGGCTGCAAGAGAAGGAGAGAAAAGAGAGCTGAAGCCCAGATGTCTACAGGGGTCTCCAGGCATCCCCTCCAGACAGTGTGAGCCTCAGCCATCCCTCTCCCTGGCCAGGAGGAGCAGGTGGGACACGTGGGTCAGCTGGAAGCTGCTGCTCAGGAACGCCCCAAATGCCCCTGAGCTGCTCCTCTGCCCCTGAAGCCTTTCCCTGGAGCAGGGCAAGGCCCAGCAGCCCCCCTGGCCAGGCCCTGTCCCCTGCCCCACTGGCCCCGTCACACACGGCGCTGCCGCTACTCACTGCTGCAGATCTCAGACAGCTTCTCCTCACGCCCGTCCCTCAGGTGCTGCGCGGCAAGCCCTAGGCACAGAGCTCCCTCAGACCTCCCGCTCCCCAGCATGCTGCCAGCAGCACAGCTCCTGGCTCGGCCAGTTTGACTGCACACCCTCCTCCTCCTCCACAAGGTGACCCCAGGGAAGGACAGTGCCCAAGGCGGGGTGGGACTGAGCAAGGTGGCCACCAAGCCCCCCTGCGTGGGCAGGGCTGGGAGTAGGAGGCACAGAGGCCCTGGGGGCCCAGGCCCTGCTGGGGGCAGTTGGGGCTCTGGCAGCCACAGGGCTGCCCCTTGCTGCCAAGGTAGTGGCTGGAAGCAGGGCCAGGCTGCCAAAAGAGGGACCCTGGGGGCTGTGGCTCACTGATGAACTGCGCATCCTTCAGGTAGGGCAGGCTCTGGCTCAGGTATTCCTCAACTCGGCTCCTGTCCTGCACCAGCTGGAGAGAGCTCAAGGGCACGGGGCTGGCACAGACCCTCCCTGGGCGGCCGGAGTGGTCCCTCCTGCCAGCACCCCCTCCGTCCCCCTTCCACCTCAGGCCATGGAGCCCGGGGGGGCCGGGGCTCAGAGGCGGCTCGGGAGGTCCTGAGCGCCCCCTGAGAGTCCCCCTGCCAGGGCCCAGAGGGGCTGGGGTCTCTTTCAACATCCCAAGGGAGGGGAGGGGAGAGGGGCCTGGAGAAGAGTCCCTAGGGGGCTCTGTGCCTGAGGGCAGGGAAGGGGGATGCAGCTCCAGGCTGCGGGCTCTGGGCTGGAGAAGGGCAGGTGAGGCACAGTGGCACGGGGGACACCCCTTTGCCAGCCCGGGCCCTGGGGCGTGGGGCTTGTTCTCACCAAGCACTCCCCAATTCTCCACGCCTGCTGCGTCTCGATCAGGGGCTTGAGCTCTTTCCGCTTCAGCAGCTTGGCAGCAACCAGAAGGGCTTCCTGAGAGGCCTGCAGAGGGGGACAGGGGTTGGGGGGATGGACTGTGGCCAGGGACTGGGGCTCCAAGCCCTGTCCTCCAGCACCTGCAGGGACAGCTAGGAAGCCTCTCGGGACTCTTGTCTTCAGGCCTTGGTGCCATGGGCTGCTGCTGAGCCCTGCTGGAGCAGGGAGGGCAGGGCTGGCAGATGCCCGTGAGAGCTTCTCCACCCCTCCTGGCGCTGGGTATGCTGGGACACTTACTTCCCTGGGGTGCGCTGGAGGAGGGGAGCTGAATGGAGGGAGTGGGGAGGGGAGGGGACCCCAGCTCCCCATCCTCCGCTGCAGCAGGAGGCACAGAGGGAGGAGGAAGGCAGTGGTGGGAGCGGTGCAGGGAAGGAGGGGAGCTCTGACCTGTCCTCAGCGACTTGGGCAGTTGGACCTTGAGGTGAGACGGGCTCCAAGACCCCAACTGCCAGCAGCCCTTGCCCCTCCCTGCTGCCCAGGCCAGCCCTGTGGTGTCAGCAGGCCCTTCCCCGCAGCACCGGTTGGCTTTGAAAGTGGTACCTTGGCCACGCTCTCGCTCTGGTCGCTCATGTGGAAGAACAGCGGGAACAGGCTTCTCTGTGCGCTCCTCTTCATCCGCTGCTTGTCGCTCCCCACCACCGCCTGCATGGCCTCTGCCCAGAGGCTGATGGAGAGCTCTCGCAGCTGGCTGGGCTCCTGGCAGGGAGGAGGACAGGAGGACTTCAGCAACAGCCACTCCCTGAGCAAGGGCATCAGTGTGGCTGAGGCCAGGGGAGATGCTTTGGGGTCAGGTTCTGCACACAGGAGCCGTGGGCCAGGTCTGCAGCTGCGGCTGAAGGGCCCTGGGCCCAGGCAAGGCCACGCCAGAGGTTTCCCTTGGGTGGTGCCTGTGCCTGCCCCCCAGCATTCCCCACCAGCCACAGCAGCTGCACCAGCGCAGAGCTCCTCAGGGACGGGCTGAGGAGGAGAGTGCGCTGCCGGGACTTTGCCCAGGGGCTGGGCTGGGCCCCAGCACAGGGGACTCAGGTCGCCCGCAGGCATCAGCCTGCCAGGGAGAAGCCGTGCTGGGCTGCAGAGCCCAGAAGCCAAACCCACCAGAGCCCAGGGGCATGAGGAGGGGAACAGTCCTGACCATCTGCTGCTGCAGGGCTGGGCTGACGGGAAGCCTTCCTTGCAGAGGGCCCATCCGTGGGGCTCCCACAGGAGCCTTACCTCATCAAAGAGTGGCAGGAGCTTCTCCACCAGCTGCAGCACGGTGGGGCTGGCCTCCTCCCTCTTCAGGTGACCCATCACATTTCGGAGGACAAGCAGGGCCTTCCGCTTGTTCTCCGCGCTGGCGTCCTGCTGGCTCTCCAGGATGTCTGGCAGAAGGACCAGCATTTTTTGGGCCTGGACACAAAGGACAGAGAATGTCCTTTGTGTGAAGTGGTGAAAGAGCACCCCGGCCAAACCGCTCTGCCCACCAAGCAGCAGCCTCCCGCCCGGCTTCCTGGCAGGCGGCACAGGAATCCCTGCAGCAGCCTCCTGGCAGGCAGTGCCCATGGGCGCTGGTGGGGACAGGGGGAGAGCAGGCAGCAGGGAAGCTGGGGCAGGAGCACAAGGGCTGCGTGCGCCCTGCTCAGCCACCCCCTGTCCTGACTGGCCCAAATGGGCAGGTGGGTGGGGAACCCTCCGGGCCTGGAAAGCTCCCCAGGCAACCCCCAGGCCCCTCTGTGGCAGCGCTTGGCGGACCCCCATGGCTCGCGCACTGCAGGGGGCAGGGAAGGGCAGCGATCTCCAAGCTGGCAAGGAGTGGGCTGTGAGCCCTTCAGGAGAGAGGCCCACTGCCCCAGGCCCCAGCGCCAGCCCGTGGCATCAGCGTCCCCGTGCAGGGGACAGCGAGGGCATCTGGAGCTGTCACCCCACTTCCTGACCCCCAGCCCAGGCCAAGCCACCGCCTTGCCCACTGCCCCAGGCTGCCCACATGGCTTCACTTGACTGTGCCCTGCTCACCATCTCAGGTCTCTGCAACATCGTGACAAGGCCTGTGAGCACCAGCGAGAGCACCGCCAGGCTTGGGCGCCTCAGGTACCTCTGGACTTTGTAGAGGCCAGCAAAGTCCTCAGAACTGATGCTGCTGGAGGCCAGGAGCTGAAACAAAGAGGGCAGTGAGAGAGTGGTAGCGCCCGCAGGGCTGGCACAGGGGAAGAGAGTGCTGGGCAGGTCCCTGCAGGCTCTCAGGGGCTGTGTCCGTATGTCCTGGAGGAGGTGAGCATTTGGGGGCAGACGGGAGGGGAGAGGGCTGTGCCTGCCTGCCCAAGGGTGAGCCAAGACTGGCCTGGTCACTCACAGCCAAGTGATGGATGCGGGTGTCCTCTGTGCTGGAGCTGAACACCCTCCGCAGCCGCTGGTCCTGCAGCTTGATGGCCAGCTCCCTCAAGACCTTCTCCAATGTGTGGGGCTGGGAAAGCATCACATCCCACACGGCCAGAGCAGCACTGTGGGCCCAGGGTGCTGTGTCAGCAGGGCTGCCTCAGCTACCGCACTGTGCCCGGGCCAGCCCTGTAGGACCCAGGCTGTCCAGCCCTGGCCCTTCCCGAGCCCTCGCTTGGAGGGCCTGCACCCCTGCCTGGGCCAGGAGGAGGGGGCTGAGCTCTAGTGTTCCCTGTGGGGCAGGGAGGAACCTGGTTGGTGGGGTTCTGGGCCGCCTCAGCCAGCTTTGGCTGCTGTGGGCCTGGCCCATCCAGCAGGGCTGGAAAGCGTGGTGGGGTGGAGGGCCCTGCTCCTCGGGGGTGTCCTGCCGTTTTCCGGGGGGCTGGCGGCCACAAAGTCTCCAGGCCCCTCTCCCCACACCAAACAAGCCCACGGGGGCTGTTGGGGTCAGTACCTGTCACACGATGGAGAGAGCTCCAAGAGGCTCGTGACCACTTTCCTGGGCCACTGGTTGGTCATCAGGATAAGCAGCGGGGCCAGGCTCTTCCAAGCGGACGCCATGCGGATGTGCTCCATGTTTCCATGGATGCACCTCACAATCTTTTGCACCTGGAGGGCACACAGGTGAGGATGGTGCTGCCACTGGAGTGCAGCCCTTTCCTCAGCTGCCTTTTGAAACTGCTGCCCTTCCCATCCTGCTCTGCTGCCTTAAAAGGGCTTCAAGGTGCCTGAAGCCCCGGGCTTGGGCAGGGAGGGAAGGAGGAAGAATGCCTGAAAGGGCTCCAGGGCAGGGCAGGGCAGGGCAGGGCAGGGCAGGGCAGGGCAGGGCAGCGCAGCGCAGCGCAGCGCAGCGCAGCGCAGCCACAGACTGCTTACCTCTGTCAGCCAGGAGGCAGGTTCTCTCAGGGCCACCTCCAGGATGCTGCTTGCCTCCTCCTTGCTGTAGGTGCTTGAGTCTCCCATGGCCTCGATGGCCACGAGGACGATGTCTGCCCTCTCTGAAGGCTGGAGGCATTTTCCAAATGCCTATGGCAGGGAGGGAGGAAGAGAAGCAGGGCTTGCTGGCAGTCAGGAGGGCTGGAGCTGCTGCTGGCACACTGGGGTGGAGCCCTTTTTAGTCCCTGCTCGGGGACAGCAGCAGTCCTCTTGCCAGGGACAGCAGGGCTGTGCCAGCCCCGCTGATTCTGGAGCCCTGTGCTTGCACAAGGCTCCTGCTGATGCCGTGGACAAGAGGCCCAGCCAGGGAGGAGCTCATTACCATTGCGATGTTGCTGGTGCTGGGCTGGGAAAGCCAGGAGGTGTTCTCAGCTTGCCTTTCCCTCTCGTGCCGCGGGAGGACGTAGCGTCTTTGCCAAGCAGCTTGCGAAATGGGGACAAGAGCTTTGAACTAGGAATGGCTGAGGAGGGAGGTCAGGGGAGGAGGTGGTGGACAGGGCTATAAAGCAACGGGGGAGAGGCGAAGGGAACAAGAGGGAGCTCAGGGGTGATGGAGGAGGATGAGAGGCACCTTGCCTCAAGTCGGCGCCTGCAAATGCTCCCGGCCTGGGACCCTCAAAGGCAGAGAGCTCTGCATGCAGTCACACAAGTAAACCATGGCTGGCCTAACTGAGAGGTGGGGGATGGCTTGCCTGGCTGAGAGCTGCATGCACGGGCACAAGCTCTTTGGGAGAGATGAGGAAGGGGAGGAGGAGGGGTGCCTTGTAGCTGGGGGAGCAGCTCAGGCAGAGGGGACAATCAAGAGCCTGAGAGAGGCGAGAGGCAGCGCTGGTGAGACCGTGGTGGCTGCAGGCGGTCAGGGAGGTTTGTGGAGGGCGTGAGGGGCAGCAGCGCTCAGGGAAACCAGCAGGCACCCAAGGAGAGGTCTGCATGTGGAGGGACGCAGCACAGCACAGCTTCTCTTATGGTTTTGCCGCAGCATGAATCTGAAGAGGTAGTGAAGAGCATCCAAAGCCCCCCAGCTGATCTCCCAGTCCTTGCAAGTGCGGCAAAGGATGAGTCGTCCCAGCAGCTGTCCCAGGATGGGGACATGGATCTCTGCCTGGTGGGCAGGGCTGCCATCGCCTCTCACAAAGGTTCTCCAGGCCTGGGTGAGGGAGGCAGGAGAGGTGGAAGGGCTGAGGGACCACAGCTGCCACCAAGACCCTGGCTCCAGGGCAGAGCCTTTCTGAGCACCTCAGGCCAAGGCCAGGTTTGCCTCGCAAGCATCCCTGAGCTGCAGGCTGCTCTGGTGTGCAGGGAAGGGGAGACAGCCTGGTGGGAGGGGGCCTGGCTCCTTATCTCCACTGAGGGGCTGTTGGCCAGCAAATCGCTCAGCCTCTCGATCCTCCCCACGGCCCTCTCACAGGCAGCTGCATCTGGGAGGAGAGAAACTGCTGCTGTGCCCTGGGAGCTGGCGCCCGCGCCAGCAGCAGCAGCACTGGCTGAAGTCCCAGCTGGACTGGCACAGTCCTTGAAGCCAGGTGGGTGGGCAGAGGCCACCCCCAGGGCAGGGCAGTGTCTGCTCCTTTCCATGCCCTCCCCCAGGAGACAGCCCTGTGTGTGTGTGTGTCCGCTCCATGGGGGCTGGGCTTTTGGGCAGGAGCCTGCACTGGGACAATGGGGATACAGCCCCCTGGGAAGGCAGGGGTAGAGAGCCCCAGGGCTGGGCTCCCTGCGCAGGACAGGCAGGTCCCCGGGGGTCTCTGCCCCGCTCAGCTCAGGGGAGGAAAGCAGGAGGGACGGCGAGGCCGGGGAAGAGCAGCCCCAGCTGCCAGCGCTGCGGTGCCGAAGGAGGAGAGGGCTCAAAGCCCTCGGGCTGCTTTGGTGCAAGGGAAGGTCTGGGGATGGAGCTGGCCCAGAAGTGCCCTGGGCCAGGCTTTGCCAGGACAGAGGAGGAGGAGGAGGTTGCAGAGGGCGAGTCCCATTGCCTGTGACCAGGGGACCCCAGGCTGCCAGAAGGGTATGGTGGGCCACCGAGCCCTGGCTCCCCCAGGGGAGCTGGGCACCCTACCTGCGGCGTGCTCTGTGTGTGACCCTGGGCTGGGGACCACCCACTCAAGAGTGGATGCTCCTTTCCCTCCAGGGCGAGGAACAGCCCCTGCTGCGAACCCCATTCTTTGCCAGTGCCAGACCTGTAAGATTCTCTGCAGCACTGTGATGCTGGAGGTGGGAGAGCTGAGCACCAACATGCGCAGCATGATGTCCATGGCCTCCAGGGTCTGCGAGGAGGACAAAGGGTGGTGACAGTCTTTCTGTGGTGGCCCATCTCCCCCCGGCACTGGATCTGAGCTCCTCACACCAAGGGAGGACACCTGCACTGCCTGGCGGTGCCCAGGGGAGGCCTCGGGGCAGACAAGCTGCTGTGGGCAGAGCAGCCGGCAGCACTGGAGGTGGCCAGGCTCACAGGAAGGGGATGAAGGGACGAGGGTGGGAAAGCAAAGCCGAGCCCCTGCCCTGCCTTGGTTCTCCAGTTGCCTCTCAGCACCCAGCAGCCAGGGAGCAGCCCCGAGGGGCTGGGGGCTCCTCCAGCTCCGCCAGCACTTACCCCAAAGTAGAGATCAGTGTCCAGGCCCTGCATGTCCGCTTTTGGTGGCAGCAAGAGGACACTCCTGAAGCAGGCCTTTAGGAGGCTGTTCTTTTTGCCCTCCAGCACCATCTCCACTTTGCTGCCAAGAGAGAGGGGGGCCTGTTGGAGACTGGTTCTGGGAGCAGTGCCTTGGGCAGGGGGGCACAGACCTCTGAGCAGGGGTCCCCGAGAGGGGTGGAGGGTGTGCAGGGTGTGCAGGGAGCCCTGCCAGGAGGCACCTCCTCTCTCCCCGCCATGGCCTGGGCCAAAGGACAGCGCTGGCAGGCAAGCCTCCCGCCTCTTTCCCTCTCTGGGGAAGAGCCCAGGCATGGTGGTGAGCTGCAGGACCTCTCTGCCCTCCCCTGCACCCTCCCAAGCAGCTGCCAGCAGGGCAGAGCAGAGGCCCTCAGACGGCACTGCTGGACTCTGCCTGGAGGGGTATGTCCCCGGCCAGGCCCAGGGCCGTGGGCTGCGTAGAGGTGCCAGCCAAAGCAGGGGCTGGGCAGGTACCTCAAGGCAGCAATGGCAAACATGGCTTGCTGCCGCACTGCTGTGTGCAGGTGGTCCCTGGGCTCCTCTTTCAGCAGCACCTGCAGAACACAACCAGGATAGGACCTTGCAGCCGCCAGCAGTCAGTGCCAGCAGGCCCAGCACTGGGCAGCGGGGCTGGCCGGCACCCTCTACCCCCGGCCCAGCACCAGCCCCCAGAGGGCCCCCTGCCACCCCCGGCGCTGGCCTCTCTGCTGGCAGGGCTTCTCGGCGGCACGCGAGTCCCCTCGGGGCAGCTCCGTCTCCAGGCACGCTTCTCCCTGCCCTCCCTCTGCCCACGCGCTGGCCTCACAGCGTGCCGGTGCCCGGGGACCTTGCCCCCCTCCCTACACGTGACGGCTCTCCCCTCACCTTGATGCTCTCGACCAGCTCAGTTCGCTGGCAGAAGAGCTTCAGGCCTGCTGACAAGCCCTTGTGCCTGGCAGCTTGGCACAGGGTGCAGATGGTCTCTGTTATAGTTGAATTGAGACAAATAAAGTCCAAAATAACTTTACTTTGTATTTATTAAGATAGGAAAGCAAAAGCAGCGCTGGGCGGCTGGGGAGTCGCAGCTCCACCAAGGGCTCGCAAATTCAGGCAAGCTAAGCAGCTCTTTTTATCCTCATGGAGGTCGGTTTCGACATCTTCAGTACACCCCTCTGCTTCTTCCGTTATCGTGGCTCCTTCAGGTCTGTCTTACAATCTATCTTTTACATGGTTGATTGGTACAGAGGTTTTAAGCAAAGATAACATTGCGGTTTAACGTTGGTCTGAGACAATGTATTTTGATAACATTGTGGTTAAGCCTAGGATGCTCCCAAGTCTGGTGCAGAGAGATTGTTCCTCTTGCTCAACTCGTTTGATCACCAAATTACTTTTAGTTACTTATTACAATCTCGAGGAACTGCACCCTCTGGGCTTCCTCCTGGCAGCCAGGGGACAGGGAGGTAAACGGGGAGCATCAGGAGGTAGCCCCACACCCAGCAGCACCAGAACACTGGGGCTGCAGTGCTGGACAGGAGACCTGGCGGGAGCAGCTCTGCCCAGCCAGCAGCCCTCCAGCAGCTCCCCAGCAGCCCCGGCAGCAGGCAGCAGAGCCGGCAGCCCCTCCCAGGAGATGCAGGCACAGCTGCCATGGAAATGGCCGCCATTACCTTTCTGGAGCCCTTGAGAAAAGCCTTGATGAACTGCATGGGTTTCTTCTCGTTCCTGTACAGAGCCAGCCACTTGGAGGCAGCAGCAGAGGCACCTGGGGAAGGAAGAGAAGAGGGAGGGCTGCTGAGAGGGGATGAATGCAAATGCCAGCAGATGAAGGAGCTCTGCCCTCCATCCAGCTGCATGCCCGGTCACTTGGCACAGGCTCCCCGGGGGCGTGCAGGCTGGAGGCTGCCTGGCAGATGGGCTGCCGTGTGGGAGTGTAGCATGGCACGGAACGCCACGAAAGCAACAGCCTTTGGCACTCGTGTGCAGGCGGGCTGGAAAGGTGGCATTGGCAGTGTCCCCCATACCCCCACCCCCCTGCTGCCTCCTGCCAGGCCAGCTGCCTCTTGCTGCCCATGTCCCGGAGCAGGAGCCAGGGCCCCTCTGCTCTCTGGGAAGGCTCCCAGCCCTGAGCAGCATTCCAGCAGTGCTGTGCTCCCTGCCAGTGGGAACCCCCGTGGCTGTGTGCCGGGGAAACGGGACCCTGGCATCCATCCGGGCGCGAACCCAGCCCCGCGGGACCCCTCACTTACTGCTCTGCGGCGCCTTGGGCACGTGCACCCTGTAGGGCTTTGGTGGAAGCGCCCCTCTCCTGCTGAGCCCTGTTCTTCTCCCAGGCCAGCCTGGGGTGGCTGGGTGGTCTCTCCACCATCCTGGGGAGGGGAAGAAAGGCATAGGGGTGGGGAAGGGGGAAGCTTCGGCAAAATGCCTTGGCACCGTGGGGCTGCCGGGGGTGGCGGGGAAAGACGTGAGCTGTGCTCAGGGGCTCCTCGCCAGCTCCATGCTCCCGCCCTGTTCCATTGCTGTCCTGATGGACACTGTGGGGCAGGGGCCACAGCTGCCTTGACCATACGTAGCGTCGCAGGGTGTCACCAAGGCGGGTCACAAAGGGCACCACTGTCACCCGCCACCCAGGCTGGGAGGGGCAGGCTGTCCTCAGGGTGGGGCACGAGGCCCACTTGCCCCTGGCTACTTGGTGTCTCTTGGGCTGTCCCAAGCCCCACATGGCCCCTGTAGACCTCCCTCTTGCTCTTCAGCTGTGCCAGAGCCCTGTGGTCACACGTCCTGGCGTGCCCCCAGCAGATCGATCTCCCAGAGTGATTCATGCTTGACACAAGTTGTGTTGAGTGTTTTGGCCAGTGGGGAACGTCATCACCAGGCAGGGCTGGTTTGTGCTTGGGTTTTAGCAATATGGAAACTTCTCCCTTGCAGCACAGTAGGAAATACCACTTTCTGCTTGAAGCTCAGAGCCGGATCACAAACTGTAAGGCTCGTGTCCTAACCTGGTGCTTCTGTCCCCTCATCTCCAGTCCAAGAGACGGAGAGCTTGAAGGGTGCTTCAGAAATGCCTTCTTTCAACACATGGATCTTGCAGGGATCCAGACAAAAGGTGCCCTATTTGAAGAGCGTCTAAGCTGCTCCTTACTTGTGCCTTTAGAGAGCTGTAGAGATTTCTAAGGTGGGCAGCAGAGAGGCCAGGCGCTCTTTGATGACGTCTGCAGGGACAGATCACAGAATCCCAGAAGGGTGGAGGTTGGAAGGGGCCTCTGGAAGTCATCTGGTCCAACCCCCTGCTCAAGCAGGGGTTCCCAGAGCTGCTTGCCCAGGACCGTGTCCAGACGGCTTTTGAGGACCTCCAAAGGTGGAGACTCCACAGCCTCCCTGGGCAACCTCTGCCAGGGCTCCGTCACCCACACAGTAAAAAAGCTCTCATTCACCTCTGGCTTCCCTGGGAAAGAACTCTTACGAGTTTGTAGCTCTGGCCAGTCTGAGGTTGGGGATGTTTGTTTTATTTTTCTTGAGAGAGAGAGAGAAATATTTATTTACTTTTTGATTTCCAGAGCTATGACAAAGGGAAAAAAAGGAGATATCAGGTGCCTCCGCGTTGTTTCTCTTGTGTAAATATGTTAGGACGTGCAAGCACGTTTAACCCTGAGGCACTGGAGATGGCAGACCACCCAAGGAGACAATAAACCTGCTGTGCATGTGTCTGACTCACTTCTGTAGTCAGGCAGACCTGGAGCGCTCCCCTAGCCTCAGCGAAGGGGCGTGCCATCGAGTACAGAGGAGGTTTGTTGGCCTCTGCTTCTTCAATGAGTCCCTGTGGGGGAAAAGGAATAGCAGTCACGTAGGTCACATGAGGTGAACCTCAGGAATGAGGAAGTGAAGCCAGAAGCATGAACAGCGGAAGATCAGCGCTGTGATTGGAGGACAGTCATGTGAGCAGTGCCTGCAGCATGGCTGATGGAAAAGTTTTAATGGAAGTTTTTCTTTGAGCAGTGAGTATAAAAGCATGCTCTTTTTGAATAAAGCTGATCCTGGTGGCACCTCCAACCGGGGTCCGTGCCTCATACACTGCAAAAGGCCCCCAAATTGGGACTTAAGTAGGAGACTCACGGAGTCTGGACCGTCAGCGTAGCCCAGCTGAACCAAGGAGAGAAGATTGAACCAAGGAGAGAAGATTGATGTGTGCCCATCACCTCCACAGGACGGCAGGTGAGCAGCTGGGAACGAAGGGGAACTCCCTTAAGAATGAACAGAAAATGAATGTAGATGTTTTGCAACAAGTTTTTAGAAGCCAATGGTGTGATATATCTACCCTGTCCTTCATAACAATGCTTGCATGGATTCAGAAGAATATCTTGGAATTCCCCATAGCAGGGACATTTGAGGCAGGCATTTGGGTAAAAAAAAAGGGGGGAGAAAAAAAAAAAGAGACGGGCTGTGGGAAGCTGCCATCCAGGGGGACAAGGAGACAAATCCCACTGCAGTTGTAAAGGGGAGGTCTGGATTCGTCCTCTTTGTGCCGACAGGCTCGGGCTGTCCCTGCTAAGACCGCAGCTGGAAACTGGCTGTGCCTCTGCTCCCGTAGGGGCTCTCCTTTACTGCCTGCTGGCCAAGAGGGGTTTTGACCGTGTTACACATCAGCTTGCTGCCTGCTGATGAGGTGGCCCTCAGTTCAGATCACAGGCCCAAACACAGGTTGTGCTTAGTGTGTTTTCTGTTTCTTCTTGTTCTGTTTCCTTTTCTTCTGAACATCCCTGTCAAGATTTACACAGAAATCTGAGCACAACATCAGTTTGCCACACCCATGGAGAGGGATGCTGGCAGTCGCAAACACATTCCTCTCTCTCTCTCCAAGTGTGGACAGCTTGAGGTGGACTTTCCGAATGTACCACCTCTTGTCTGGATTCTGTTTCCTTCTTTTCTCATTAACGTTAACATCTTAATATTTCTTAGCATGTTCATACATTCGCATGTTCATATTTTTTTAGATATTCTTTCGGGAGACCTATTTCTAGCTGACATTCTCAGGATGATGAGAGTGATGACTCATAGCCCACCCTATGGCTATTTTTATAGCATGTTCCTACTAAGGAGGAAGGCTCTAGAACAGGATGTGACATGACTGTACGTAATCTAAGCAGCAGACTTTTGAAATGAAGTGCCCAGGCTTTTTCCATCAGAGCAGGAGAAGTCCACCTCCATTGACTGGGGAGAAAAAAAGAATCCAGCCTCAACAGCAAACTTGGAGATGGCAAACTTTAGGAAAGATGAATCCCACACTGGCTTGCACTCCATTCAGTCCAGAGTTTTCACTGGCAATTAGTGGAGGTCATTGTCTTCAGTCCTCCTATTTTGGGTGACAAGACGTCTCCCAAACTTGGTAAGTTCCTCTAAAGGACACGTGTTAAAGGGTGTCAGGAAGTTCTGGTGGAACTTGTGTAAAAGAGAGTGGAGACAGTCAAGTCCTGCTCCTCCTCTCTGGCCTAACAGGACTGGAGTTCACCGCTGAAAGTGCATGTGGTGTTACTCAGTGGATTCACAAGCACACCCACCTTCACAGATCCTGCAAAGGTCAGCATGGGCCCTCTGTCTACCTTGGAAGGCATGTAGGGGACAAAAGGTCTAGCATTTTGTCGATATGAGGATAGCCAGGGATGGGAACCATGAGATAGGGAGGTAAAGGGGGAGAAGCCATCTGGTACCAGCTGTGTTGTTCTGACAGCAGAATAAGGGGGGTAAAAGATGAAGTTCACCAAAGGGACAAGATGAAGAAGAGGAGTGGATGAAGTAAATGACACCTGAAGACCACCAACTTAAATCACTGAGCATGTGCAGCTGGGAGGAGAATATGTAAATGATTCCCAGGAATTAATTTACTATCCCTGCCTTTTCTGAGGACTGTAATGAATATTTATGTAAAATTTATGTAAAAAGACAACACTAGCTGCAGTCTTCCCTTCAAAAAAAAGGAATTTTTTTTTTTTTTTAGCAGATGCATTTGGTAATGTTCAGTCATAGGCAATGGCTAAAATTGACCTGTGCCTATCTGCAGAAGCCGCCACAATTGAGACAAATATGGTAATGGGAGAATTCCCAATTAACCTTTCGGGGCTTGATGTAGAACCTGGATTGACAATAATGGGAGGCAGTGGTTGTTTACTTCCCTGGCACTTGACATTTGGCTGCTATGAGCTGTGCTAACTCTCCCTCCCTCAAAAATGACCAGTGTCAAACCTTATCCAATACCACTGGGGGCTAGAGAAGGAATAATGTAGAGGTCCTGATAAATAAATATGCCTGGTATGTAAAACATGCTCATGGAAAAAGGGCATAAAATCAATAAATGATGGATCCTTTTAACCTTATTAATACTGGCTCCATTGTGCAGACCAAGAGTTCATATTTCTTTTCTTTTTCTGGTAAATTCTTTGAACTGCATGAAGCTGCTGTTCACAGTTGACAAAGTTGTGGTCCTTGTTATCCCTTTGGTTGGCCACTATCCTCACATTTAATAGCCAGCAAACCTCCGGTATCCCCCTTTTTCTATTTGTTTTGGCAGAAGGCGTTTATGGTATTGGATCAACAGGTAGCTAAACCTCTAACTGGAAATTGAGTTTGAGATAGCAGTTTGGACTACTTGGAGTTGTTGCCTTACTTTTTAATATGTAGTTATAAAGTGTTCCAGCTAAAAAGGATGTAGCCTCTAAGAAACATACCAGTGGGTTTTGTGGTTGTAGTACAGTAGCAGCCCTGTGGACTTAGCTGGAAAAGATTCTGGATAATTTATGCATTCTCATCTAGATGCTATTAATAATAAAGTTTAAAATTATTTTATATCAAAGATGCATTGTGACCAAATTGTTTAAAACAAAAGAAAAAAAAAAACCAAAGGTCAGGGCTAATTACATCTTTGGTAGGTAAAATGTGGATAAGACTTATGTACAGGATATATTTAGCTAATGCAGTTGCATTAGTATATACTGAAAGGTTCATGTTTTAGGATTTTTCTCCAGGATGCTTCTGAATATGACAACAGTGAATTGATCTGGCAATATTTACAGTATAAATACGAGCATCCTACTATTTAAATAGTAGGCTTTGAAGTTTTCATGTTTTCAGGCATGGAAAAGAGGTAAAAAAAGAATTTCCTCCTAGACTACTGACTGCTTCAAGATTATCAGGTCACAGGTTGTACTCCTGGATCTGCGCACACAAATGTTGTAAATTCAATTTTTGTAAAAACTTGACACTGCTAATTATAAAAAAAAGTGGAACTACCAGTCATATGCAAACCCAACACAACATCAACAGCAATTTTTCATGGCTTCATTTCTGGTGACCCATAGGGGACACGCTCTGCTCAGCTGCAGGACCCACTGAGAACAGTGGGAGACCCCAGAGAGACTCCTCACAGGAGCAGACAAGGACCACCTAAAGGAATAAAGGTATTCCATAAATTTTTGTTTTTCTGTTGTGGAATTTGTGGAACAAACCTTTAGAAGATTCTCATAAAGCACAGGAGATGTCCTACGGTGAGTGCCGTACACCAGGCTACTAATGGCTGGTGTACGACGTTTGGTTGTACACATGCATCGTGGGTAGTATACTTTGGTTGTTCTGTATTGGTACATAAGCATTTGGACTGCTGCTTTCAGCTCATTGTAAGTGATGTACTCCTCTGGTATTTAGTACATTGGTACTGGCACAGGTTAAGCAATAATGTGCTTTTGGTATTGGAACACTTCTGTAACCCACACAAGTTTTGTACTTTTGGCAATATGGATTTATTGACACTGAACTCGGCATGTTGACATTGAACTTGGATATAGAAGTCAGGCATTGTAAAGTTGATAATTAAGTGTGAGTGAACAGAGTTAACTCTAGTCAGAGTGGTGAATGAATGAGTGACTGACAGAACATAGCTGCAAAGCAAGTGTGGAGTTCTGACCCATGATTCTGCAATACCGAGAGGGGTACGACTGGAGACACAGGAAGCAATTCTTAACTTTATTATGGACCAATATGCCATGACATCTATATACACATTGACATCTTAGGTGGCTCATAAATGAGAAAACAAAATGGGGGGAGTCACAGAAGTGAAATTTCAAAGAAAAGTCACCTAGGAAGTATTTTATCTCATTGGAAAGATATGGGGGAAAAAAGGTAGGAATATCAATAAGAAAATATTAATAAATTATTGTAACCAGGGATGGCCTCAGTAAAACAAGGAGGGGAAGAAATGGCTCATTAATTGAGCTATGGATTATGATATTCTGGTAAAGTTAATACTATTCTTGGGGAGAGAAGGAAAATGGGATGAGATATGCAGATATGATATTCATGTTGTGGATTCATCCAGAGTGGCAGAGAGACTGTGGTAATAATTGTAAACATCCAGTGATTTCTCCCACACCAAAATGGACAGAACCCAAAGCTGGGGCTGGGCTTCCCTATGCCACTGTAGCCTTCCAAAAGCCCCAGAAACCCTGGACCTCTGCACTTGTCGAAGCGCTCGAAATCAGGGTCACCCAAGTCCATAACCAAATCGCAGCTCCAAAATAGCAAACGTCTGGCAATTTCTCCCACACAAAAGGGGAGAGTACCCAAAGCTTTGGCTGGGCTTCCCCATGCCACTGTAGCCTACCAAAAGCACACAAACCCGTGGCCTCTGCCCTAGTTTTACCTGCTCAAAGGCAAAATGTTCGAAGTCATGAGTGCCCAAGTCACTACAGAATCCCAGCTCTGAAACTGAAAACGTCTGGAGATTTCTCAAACATAAAAGGGGACAGAACCCAAAGCTGGGCTGGGCTTATCCATGCCACTGTAGCCTAAAAAAAGCGACACAAACCCTGGGCCTCTGCGCTTGTCTTTGACACAGTCCCCCACAACATCCTTCTCTCTAAATTGGAGAGCTATGGATTTGATGGGTGGACTGTTCGGTGGATAAGGAACTGGCTGGATGGTCGCATCCAGAGGGTAATGGTCAATGGCTCGATGTCTGGATGGAGACCGGTGAAGAGTGGTGTCCCTCAGGGGTCCAGTACTGGGACTGGTGCTGTTTAATGTTTTCATCAATGACTTGGATAGCGAGATCGAGTGCACCCTCAGCAAGTTTGTGGATGATACCAAGCTGAGTGGTGTGGTTGACACACCAGAAGGACGGGATGTCATCCAGAGAGACCTGGACAGGCTGGAGAGGTGGGCCTCTGTGAACCTCATGAGGTTCAACAAGGCCAAGTGCAAGGTCCTGCACCTGCGTCGGGGTAAGCCCCAGTATCAATACAGGCTGGGGGAAGAAAGGATTGAGAGCAGCCCTACCGAGAGGGACTTGAGGGTGCTGGTGGATGAAAAGCTGGACGTGAGCCGGCAATGTGCGCTGGCAGCCCAGAAGGCCAACCATACTCTGGGCTACATCGGGAGAAGTGTGGCCAGCAGGTCGAGGGAGGTGATTCTGCCCCTCTGCTCTGCTCTGGTGAGACCTCACCTGGAGTACTGCGTCCAGCTCTGGAGCCCTCAGCACAAGAAGGACATGGAACTGTTGGAGCGGGTCCAGAGGAGGGCTACAAAAATGATCCAAGGGCTGGAGCCCCTCTCCTATGAGGAAAGGCTGAGAGAGTTGGGGTTGTTCAGCCTGGAGAAGAGAAGGCTGTGGGGAGACCTGATTGCGGCCTTTCAGTACCTAAAGGGGGCCTATAGGAAAGATGGGGAAGGTCTTTTTAGTAGGGCCAGCTGTGTCAGGACAAGGGGTAATGGTTTTAAACTAAAACAGGGTAGGTTTAGACTAGATGTAAGGAAGAAATTCTTTACAATGAGGGTGGTAAAACACTGGAACAGGTTGCCCAGAGAGGTAGTGGAGGCCCCATCCCTGGCAACATTCCAGGCCAGGTTGGATGGGGCTCTGAGCAACCTGATCTGGTTAACAGTGTCCCTGCTTAATGCAGGGGGGTTGGACTAGATGACCTCTCGGGGTCCCTTCCAACCCAAAACATTCTATGATTCTATGAAAACCAAAAATCTCACGCTGGCCAGCTCCAAAATTGGGAACGTCCGGCGATTTTTCCCACACCATAATGGACAGATCACAAAGCTGAGCCTGGGCTTCCCTTGGCCACTGTAGACTAACAAAAGCCCACAACCCCTGGGCCTCTGCGCTGGTATTACCTGCTCAAAGTCCAAACGTTCAAACTCAGGGTCGCCAAGTCCACGATCGAATCCCAACTCCAAAATTGTGAACATGTGGCGATTTCTCCCACACCAAAATGGACAGAATCCAAAGCTGAGCCTGGGCTCCCTTGGCCACTGTAGCCTAAGAAAAACTTGACAGTCCCTGGGCCTTTGCACTGGTCTTAACCTGCTCAAAGTCCAAACATTCTAAGTCAGGGTCGCCCAAGTCCACAACCGAATCCCAGCTCCGAAATTATGAACCAGTGGCAATTTGTCCCACACCAAAGGGCAAAGCACCCAAAGCTGGGGCTGGCATTCAGCATGCCTTCATAACCAATCCATTAACCACAAACAGCTGGGTGCGGCGTTTCTCTTCTGCTCTTTGATTCCAAAAGTTCCAATTCACTGAAAACCAAAAATCTCACGCTGGCCAGCTCCAAAATTGGGAACGTCCGGCGATTTCTCTCACACCAAAATGCATAGAATTTATACCTGAGCCTGGGTTTCCCTTGGCCACTGTAGCCTAACAAAAACTTTACAATCCCTGAGGCACCTGCTCTAGTCATACGTCCTCAAAGTCCAAAGGTTCAAACTCATGGTCGCCCAAGTCCAAGACAGAATCCTAGGTCCGAAATTTTGAACGTCTGGTGGTATGTCCCACACCAAAATGTAAAAAACCAAAGCTGGGGCTGGCATTCAGCATGCCTTCATAACCAATCCATTAACCACAAACAGCTGGGTGCGGCGTCAGTCTTCTGCTCTTTAACTCCAAAAGTTCCAATTCACTGAAAACCAAAAATCTCACGCTGGCCAGCTCCAAAATTGGGAATGTCCGGCGATTTCCCCCACACCAAAGGGCAAAGAACCCAAAGCTGAGCCTGGTCTTCCCTTGCCCAGTTTAGCTTAACAAAAGCTCACAATCCCAAACATTCAAACTCAGGGGCGGCCAAGTCCATGACCGAACCCAGATCTAAAATTGTGAATGTGTGTCTATTTGTCCCACACCAAAGAGCAACGAACCGGAAGTTGGGGCTGGCATTCAGCATGCTTTCATAACCAATCCATTAACCACAAACACCTGGGTGCTAGGTACTCTTCTGCTCTCTAAGTCCAAAAGTTCAAATTCACTGAAAACCAAGAATCTCACCCAGGCCAGCTCCGAAATTCGGAATACCTGGCGATTTCTCCCACACCAAAATGGACAGAACCCAAAGCTGAGCCTGGGCTTCCCCAGGCCCCTGTAGCCTAACAAAAGCCCAAAACCCCTGGGCCTCTGCACCGGTCTTACCTGCTCAAAGTCCAAACGTTCTAAGTCAGGGTCGCCCAAGTCCACAACCGAATCCCAGCTCTGAAATTGCGAACATCCGGCGATTTCTCCCACAACAAAATGGACAGAACCCAAAGCGGAGCCTGGGCTTCCCCAGACCCCTGTAGCCTAAGAAAAACTTGACAATCACTGGGCCTCTGCACTGGTCTTACCTGCTCAAAGGGAAAACATTCGAACTCATGGTGGCACAAGTCCACGACCGAATCCCAGCTCCAAAATTGTCAACGTCCGGCAATTTCTCCCACACCAAAGGGCAAAGAACCCAAAGCTGATCCTGGGCTTCCCCAGGCCCCTGTAGCCTAACAAATGCCCACAATCCCTGGGTCTCTTCACTGGTCTTCCCTGCTCAAATGACAAACATTCCAACTAAGGGTCGCCCAAGTCCACGACTGAATCCCAGCTCTGAAATTGTGAACGTCCGGTGGTATCTCCCACACCAAAGGGCAAACCCCCTAAGCTGGGGCTGGGATTCAGCATGCCTTCATAAGCAATCCATTAACCACAAACACTTACGTGCTGCAGTACTCTTCTGCTCTGTAAGTCCAAAAGTTGAAATTCATTGAAAACCAAGAATCTCACCCAGGCTAGCTCTGAAATGCGGATCGTCCGGCGATTTCTCCCACACCAAAATGGACAGAACCCAAAGCTGAGCCTGGGCTTCCCTTGGCCACTGTAGCCTAACAATAAACTTTACAATTCCTGGGTCCCCTGCACTATGCTTACCTTCTCAAAGTCCAAACGTTTGATGTCAGGGTTGTCCACGACCACAACGTATCCCAGCTCCGAAATTGCAAACGTCTAGCGATTTCTCCCACACCAAAATGGACAGAACCCAAAGCTGAGCCTGGGCTCCCTTGGCCACTGTAGCCTAAGAAAAACTTGACAATCGCTGGGCCTCTGCGCTGGTCTTACCTGCTCAAAGGGAAAGCATTCGAACTCATGGTGGCACAAGTCCACGATCGAATCCCAGCTCCAAAATTGTCAACGTCCGGCAATTTCTCCCACACCGAAGGGCAAAGAACCCAAAGCTGATCCTGGGCTTCCCCAGGCCCCTGTAGCCTAACAAATGCCCACAATCCCTGGGTCTCTTCACTGGCCTTAAATGCTGAAAGGCCAAAGTTCAAAGTCAGGGTCGCCCAAGTCCACGACCGAATCCCTTCAGGGATATTTCCCACACCAAAGGGGCCACAGCCAAAAGCTGTACACGTGCCTCAGTGGGACAGCCTACCCTCCCAAAAGCCCCACAGACCCTGTGGCTCAGGGCTTTCTTCCCTACTCCAGAGCCCGATGTTAACATGCACCCGCGCAAGAGACCCAGCTCCTATCCTGGACCCAAAATTGCAAATGTCCAGGGATTCCTCCCAAACCAAGGGCCCAGAGAAAAAAGGTGTACACGTGCCTCAGAGGGACAGCCTACCCTAACAAAAGCCCCACAGATCCTGGGGCTCAGGGCTTTCTTCCCTACTCCAGGGCCCGACGTTCACGCTCACCCGCGACAGAGCTCCAGGTCCTGCCTGGGACCCGAAATTCCGAACGTCCAGGCATTTCTCCCACACCAAAGGGGACACAGTTTAAAGTTGTACCCGTGCCTCAGTGGGACAGCCTACCCTACCAAAAGGCCCACAGACCCTGGGGCTCAGGGCTTTCTTCCCTACTCCAGGGCCTCATGTTTGCACTCACATGCGCAAGATGCCTAGCCCTAGTGCGGGACACAAAATTGCGAACATCTACGGAATATCTTCTACACAAAATCGGCCAAAGCCAAAAGCTGTCCCTGTGCCTCATCAGGACAGCCTACCCTCCCAAAAGCCCCACAGACCCTGGGGCTCAGGGTTTTCTTCCCAACTGCAGGGCCTGAAGTTTGCGCTCACTAGCACCAGAGCTCCAATGCCTGCCTGGGACCCGAAATTGCCAACGTCCAGGCATTTCTCCCACAACAAAGGGGTGAGAGACCAAAGCTGTCCCTGTGCCGAAGCGGGACACCCTACCCTAGGAAAAACCCCACCGACCCTGGGGCTCAGGGCTTTCTTCCCTATTCCAGGGCCCAACGCTCGAGTTCTCTCTCCGTAGAACCCCAGCCCCGTACCAGGACCCAAAATTGCGAACGTCCAGGCATTTCTCTCACACTAAAGGGGAAACAGCCAAAAGCTGTACATGTGCCTCAGTGGGACAGCGTAACCTCCCAAAAGCCCCACAGAGCCTGGGTCTCAGGGCTTTCTTCCCTACTCCAGGGCACGATGTTCGCGGTCACTATTGCCAGAGGCCCAGCCCCAGCACGAGACCCAAAATTGCAAACGTCCAGGCATTTCTCCGATACCAAAGAGGCCAGAGACCAAAGCTGTTCCCGTGCCTCAGCGGGACAGCCTACCCTACCAAAAGCCCCACAGAGCCTGGGGCTCAGGGTTGTCTTCCGTAATACAGGGCACGACATTCACGTACACTCCTGCAACAGCCTGAGCGCCAGCATGAGACCCAAAACTGTGAACGTCCAGGGATTACTCCCACACCGAAGGGGACACAGCCAAAAGTTGTCCCCTTACCTCAGCGGGACAGCCTACCCTACCAAAAGCCCCACAGACCCTGGGGCTCAGGGCTTTCTTCCCTACTCCAGGGCCTGAAGTTCGCACTCAATCGTGCAGAGCCCCAGCTCCGGATCAGGACTCAAAATTGCAAACGTCCAGGGATTTCTCCAACACCATAGGGACCACAGCCAAAAGGTGTGCCTGGGCCTCAGCGGGACAGCCTACCCTAGCAAATGCCCCACAGACCGTGGGGCTCAGGGCTTTCTTCCCTACTCCAGGGCTAGACGTTCGCGGTCACTCCTGCAACAGCCCCAGCCCCAGCCTGGGACCCAAAACTGTGAATGTCCAGGCATTTTTCCCACAGCAAATGGGACACAGTTTAAAGTTGTACCCATTCCTTAGCGGGACAGCCTAACCTATGAAAAGCCCCACAGACCCTAGGGCTCATGGCTTTCTTCCCTACGGCAGAGCCCGATGTTTGTGCTCAGTCGCGCCAGAGCTGTTAGGGACTGCCCGGGACCCAAAATTCTGAACGTCCAGGCATTTCTCCCACAGTAAATGGTACACAGCCAAAAGCTGTAGACGTGCCTCAGCGGGACAGCCTACCCTCCCAAAAGCCCCACAGAGCCTGGGGCTCTGGGCTTTCTTCCCTACTCCACGGCCGATGTTCGCGCTCACTAGCAGTAGAGCCCCAGCACAGGCTCGGGCCCCAAAACTGCAAACGTGCAGGCATTACTGCACACAAGAGGGGCAGAGACAAACACTGTCCCTGTGCCTCAGCGGGACTGGCTACCCTAGCAAATGCCCCACAGACCCTGGGGCTCCGGGCTTTCTTCCCTACTCCAGGGCTCGACGTTCCCGATCCCTCCTGCAACAGCCCCAGCCCCAGCCCGGGACCCAAAACTTTGAACGTCCAGGGATTTCTCTCACACTAAAGGGGCCACAAATAAAAGCTGTGCCCGTGCCTCAGCGGGACAGCCTACCCTACCAAAAGCCCCACAGAGCCTGGGGCTCAGGGCTTTCTTTCCTACTCCAGGGCACGATGTTCGCACTGACTCTTGCAAGAGCCCCAGCACCCGCCCAAGAACCAAAACTGCGAACATCCAGGGATTTCTCCAACACCAAAGGGGACACAGCCAAAATTTGTACCCGTGTCTCTGCAAGATGTCTTGCCCTACCAAAAGCCCCACAGAGCCTGGGGCTCAGGGCTTTCTTTCCTACTCCAGGGCCAGACGTTCGCACTCACTCCTGCCAGAGATGCAGCTCCTGCCGGGACCCAAAATTGTGAACATCCAGGCATTTCTCCAACACCATAGGGACCACAGCCAAAAGGTGTGCCTGGGCCTCAGCGGGACAGCCTACCCTACCAAAAGCCCCACAGAGCCTGGGGCTCAGAGCTTTCTTCCCTACTCTAGGGCCAGACGTTCACGCTCACTTGAACCAGAGTTCCAGTGCCTGCCTCGGAGCCGAAATTCCGAACGTCCAGGGATTTCTCTCACACTAAAGGGGCCACAGCCAAAAGCTGTCCCCGTGCCTCAGTGGGACAGCCTACCCTACCAAAGGCCCCACAGAGCCTGGGGCTCAGGGCTTTCTTCCCTACTGCAGGGCACGATGTTCGCACTGACTCCTGCAAGAGCCCCAGCACCCGCCCGAGACCCAAAACTGCGAACGTCCAGGGATTTCTCCAACACCAAAGGGGACACAGCCAAAAGTTGTACCCGTGCCTCTGCGGGACATCTTGCCCTACCAAAAGCCCCACAGAGCCTGGGGCTCAGGGCTTTCTTCCCTATTGCAGGGCCAGACATTCGAAATCAGTAGCGCCAGAGCACCAGCGCCTACCCAGGACCCAAAATTCCGAACGTCCAGGGATCCCTCCCACACCAAAGGGGCCAGAGACTAAAGCTGTCCCCGTGTCTCTGCGGGACACCCTACCCTACCAAAAGCCCCACAGAGCCTGGGGCTCAGGGCTTTCTTCCCTACTCCAGGGCACGACGTTCGCGCTCTATTGCACCAGAGCTCGAACGCTTGCCTGGGACCCAAAATTCCGAACGTCCAGGGATTTCTCTCACACTAAAGGGGCCACAGCCAAAAGATGTGCCCGTGCCTCAGTGGGACAGCCTACCCTACGAAAAGCCCCACAGAGCCTGGGGCTCAGGGCTTTCTTTCCTACTCCAGGGTACGACGTTCACATTCACTCCTGCCAGAGACGCAACTCCTGCCTGGGACCCAAAACTGCGAACGTCCAGGGATTTCTCCAACACCATAGGGACCATAGCCAAAAGGTGTCCCCGTGCCTCAGCGGGACAGTCTACCGTACCAAAAGCCCCACAGAGCCTGGGGCTCCGGGCTTTCTTTCCTACTCCAGGGTACGACGTTCGCACTGACTTCTGCAAGAGCCCCAGCACCCGCCCGAGAACCAAAACTGCGAACGTCCAGGGATTTCTCCAACACCAAAGGGGACACAGCCAAAAGTTGTACCCGTGTCTCTGCAAGATGTCTTGCCCTACCAAAAGCCCCACAGAGCCTGGGGCTCAGGGCTTTCTTCCCTACTCCAGGGTCCGACGTTCACGTTCACTTGCGCCAGAGCTTCAGTGCCTGCCTGGGACCCGAAATTCCGAACGTCCAGGTATTTCTCTCACACTAAAGGGGCCACAAATAAAAGCTGTCCCGTTGCCTCAGTGGGACAGCCTACCCTACCAAAAGCCCCACAGAGCCTTGTTCTCAGGTCTTTCTTTCGTACTCCAGGGCCCGACGTTCGTGCTTTTTCACCCGACACCCCCAGGCCTGGACCGGGACCCAAAACTGCGAACGTCCAGGGATTTCTCCAACACCAAAGGGGACACAGCCAAAAGTTGTACCCGTGCCTCTGCTGGACATCTTGCCCTACCAAAAGCCCCAAAGAGCCTGGGG
>JAKFQP010001193.1:44991-58415 GCA_023375905.1 Nycticorax nycticorax | reverse complement strand
AAAAAAAAGAAGAGGGGCTAAACTTGCCTTAAATGAAATGCCTGTTTTCTTTTTTAACTTGGATTAGGGAGCTGAAGGGTTGGTAACACAGATATTTTGATAGATGGGAAGAGTGGTCCGGTAGTTTGAATATTAAAGAGAGAGACAGAGTGTGCGTGTGTGTATGTTCCTCTTATTCTCGAGTGTAAGGAGCATTTGTCACCACAAATCATCCTTGATTGCAGAGAGCTGCATTTGTATAGGGCTCACCCACCCACCACCCTCAAAAAATTAGACATTTGTTATATGACATGAACTGAGATTAATTAGCGAATATTAACCCATCAAGCAGTACAGAAACACATTTTTGGAAGCAGTGGTACTTGCAGCAACAGTAGGTTTGTGTTAGTTCTGGTTGGAAAGTTTGCAACAAAATGTGGTGGTGGGGGGGGGTTGCTGGAAAATGCCAGATTATCAAAACCAAAACTTTTACAGGAATTAGCAGCTTTTCTTTGGAAAGAATGTAAGAAGTGCTTGGGCCCTGGTGAGGAGCTGCATCTGGGAAGGATGTTGCTCAACCCCAGCTCTTAACACGTTACTTGAGGAGCAGAACTTGGGGTCACCTCAAAAAGGCTACAAAAGCCACAGGCTGGGCAAGGCGGGGGGATGTCAGAAAGGGTCCCAAAGCTGCCTCTGCCTCCGCTGCGAATGCAGGCTGATATTTGGGAAATGTGAATGTTGGGAACCAGAGCCCTCCAAAGCGCTGTTGGGTCGTGTTGCAGTTTGAAAAAATATTGTTAAAGCAAACGAGCAGGTCTCTAGTAGGAAGTAAGTCCACAGAGCCATTTTTCTACTAAAACACGTGAAATAAGGGCAAATAGTCAGCAGGACCCCTACTAATGGGATATGTGTCCATGGAAACAACCCAACCTTGTCTTACTGGATTAAAAAAAAATAATTCTGTCCTCTTTAAGAGCTCAAATCTAAGCTGTCCTTCATAGCTCAGTGAAGTCCCTTGCAGTGTATTTCCATCATACCTGCTGAAATCCATTATTTAAGAAGAGTTTGTCTACTGGCTTAGTAAGGGGAGTTAAAACCAGCCCCGGAATGTACCATCAGAAGAGGCAGCTGTCAATCAGCAGCGCCTGGTTGGCCCAGACCAACTGGTAGCCCAGTGCAAGGACATATTTGACTTAGTAGATCAAAATGTTGGGGATCACTGTGGGAGCTGGGAGCATGTCTGAACCCCAGCAGCTGGAAATACTGGTATGTCTGTGTGTCAATGCATTTCTGGTTGTGGCAGCAGATCCTTTTGCAAGTAAAAGAAAATTATCTTGATTATTATTCTCCTCTTAAGAATCACATCTTTGTCTCGGTGTAGGAGCGGCTCCTTGACTTGCAGAAACTTCTTGGCAGATTGATGCAAGCAAAGCTGAAGGGCTGTCACGGCAAACAGAAGCCTGCCATTTGGTATTGACCAGGGCCGCGTTGCTAATCATCATGCTTTTCTCATCCTCAGCTAGTGCCAATATCTGCAATGTTGTCCTGATGAGGCACACAGAGCTGGAAGAAGGAATTGATGTTTTGGACAATAACGGGAACATTGTCGGGTCTTCCAGAATTGCTGCAAAACACGTATGTACCTGTGATGTTCCTGGGGAACACTCGGGTGAGCTTGTACACAACTGGCCTTCAGGCTCAACGCATCCCACAGCCGTAGGAATCGATGGCTTGAGAGAGCTAGAAATAGATGAGCTTTACCCACCACGCAGGGAGACCGAAGCGGCAAGATTTAATGCCTGCTTCGTAGCCACGCATGCGGTGGTGTAGCCACAACACTGAGCAGGCTGGTGGACACAGGCTCGTGTCACGCAGGCCAACTCGGTGGCTGACCTCGGTGGTTTGGAAGGGCGCAGATTGACATCGGGAAGATCCTGTACTGCTCTGATGCATTCACAGCCTTAGGATTTCTTTGTGGAAACTTGTAAGCGGTTCATGTTGAATAGGAAGCAAAGATAACTTACACCTTTTTCTAAATGAGGAAGACTTCATTTTCAAGCTGAGTAGCTTTTTAACCCTTGCCGTGTCAAAGCTGCATTCACAATTGCCAACCAAAGCTTTCTGAGGGTAGCCAGATGTCTTCAGCCTCATCCTAACACCTGGTTTGTTTTCCCCTCCAACCTTCTACTCTCTGCCATCTGCCTGCAATTATTCCCTTTTCTTCCCTTCTTACATAGTTTTGCCTTTTGAGCATCATCTGATTGTCTGAGGCACGTTGTTTCCAAGTGGGCTTTAATCTGAAATGTAAAGCATGTACCGAAGCACACGCCCAGGCAGAGGAGTTAATAATATAATGCTTGGCATTTCTCTCGCTCCTTCTGTCCAAGGCTCTTAAGGCACTTCATAGACAGCAATTAATGTACAGATTTGCAGTCCTCGTCAAGAAATGGGAGATCTCTAATACGTCTCCATATTGTTGTTTAACAGGGAGCTTAAAACAATCTGTTGAAGGGCTCAGAGATACTTATTTGAGCCAGTTTTCCTCACTTACATTAACTGGCTTCAGGACCCAGCTTCTCCTCTCCATCCTGATGGTTGAGGAGAAGACAGACAACATAGAAAATAAATATTAAAAATGAAGGTACTGCAAGTGTGATTTAGTTGGAGTCTAAACATCAGATTTGGGACTTCTGAGAACTTCTGCTCAGCTGCCACCTAATCCTGATGCTTCTTCCCGAATAGCTGGGTTTTGTCGTGGAAAATTTGGCAGACCCTTAGTGTAACACATCTCTCCATGACCTCCTCCCGTTGGGAAGGAGTGAGTGCTCCCAGGCCTCTCCATATGCATAAGCTTCAGCATTTCCATCCAAAATCTATAGTACCCCCTGCCTAGGTCTGCCAAAGCCCCCCGCGCAGTCGCCCTGCTTGGAGCATCCCAGGTAGGTGCTGGCATAGGTGGTTGGAAGAGGTAAACGAAGACACACAGTGGTGGTTAAACACCCAGCTAGAGCACCCATGATCTTCTCTAGGTCTCATCTGGGGGTAATTTATACGTATCGTGCTGCCAAGCTGTTCTGTTTGCTGCTTCCTGGTGAATCTTGCCAGGGAGAAAGCACCAGCGGAGGGACAACCGTAGCTCCGCAGTTGGGTGTCTTCCTGGGAGAGGCGAGTCCTGCGTGCTACGATGCTTTGCAATAAACCGCCAGTGATTAAAAACCAGAAACAAGCCTTGGAGCAGGAAATTAGGTACTGCGTTACCCCGGCGCTTAATTGGAATCGAAATTCAGTTCGTGGAGGAAGGGTTGAAGCTGCTGCTCAGCCCATACTGAGATATTTCACCTTCAGCATCCTCCAGGCAGCCATTTCACCTCTCTTTCTTCCCCCAGGCAGCCCTAACATGTTTGCGTAAGAATATGATGAGATCTTTGAGCACTTCTGCTCCCATAAAGTGAAATCGGGGAAGCTATTAGGTGTGCCTGTTTATTCCGCTGGATTTGTGACCAAGCATGGGCTCCGGCCCACCATTTGTAGCAACGGGAGGGGAAACGGGTTGTCCTACAAAGAGCTGGTAGCGAAGTTGAACGTGTGTGCTGCTGCATCCGTTCACACATGCGAGAGAAGAAAGGCCAGCCAAACCATTTCTGTGCCCACGCGGTGATTGCTCAGCGCAGGTACATCCCGAGATTTGTTTTAAGTGCCTTGGGTTTGTTTGTTTGTTTGTTTTTCCTTTTCAGGCACTGCTAGAAACAGCCCTGACTCGAGTGGTCCTGCCAATGCCTATACTGGTTCTACCTCCAATTATTATGTCCATACTGGAAAAGTAAGTGTTGGGTAATACGAAGCGGGGGGGGCTTTTCAAGGGGAAGGGAGAGAAGATCATAGAATCATAGAATCATAGAATCATAGAATCATAGAATCATAGAATCATAGAATCATAGAATGGTTTGGGTTGGAAGGGACCCCTAGAGGTCACCCAGCCCAACCCCCCTGCAGGGAGCAGGGACACCGCTAACTAGATCAGGTTGCTGATGCTCGGGAGGTGTTGTTCATTGCTATTTCTTAGCACTGGTCCATCAAAGACTTTGGTTTTTGCTTATTAAAATGTTCGTGCTCCAGCGTTTTTGACCATCGTTGTAGGCTCTTAAAATGTTGTATTGAAGTGGTCGTTTTAAATCATCTTTCTGAGACCCCAGCAGTTTGAATAACCCTATTCCGGAGGGTCAGTGTGAGCCAAAACTCCCTGAATTCAGCGGAAAAAGTGTCCCTAAGTTTTCAGTCCTCCATTTAGCAAACATTAGAGCTTCCACATGGGGTCAGACTAAAAGTCTCAGCCAGCGATAGGGAGTGTAGGGACTCGCTGACCACCTTGGCCACTGTTGGACTTGCTTAGGCCCTGCTTGAACTCACTTGTCCTTTCTTTCAATAACCTCCTGTGGCTTGGACTTCCCCAGAAGAATATATGCTTCATATATTCTGCAGAAATTTGCTTTCCGTCGCTGTTTAAGCCAGAATCTCTCTGGGCAGGTGTCTCCGTGGAGCATCAGTGCTAGGAGAGTGGGGCAGGAAAGGGCAGGGTTATTATTTCATGTCTAATTATCTCCTAGCAGAGTTCTTAATAGCAAAAAAACCCCCAAACCCAATCCAACCCAAACTGCCCTGTCGATTGGCCAGTCTTCCAGCACCTCTGCTTTATCTTCTTCCTAGAGATGCTGTGAGCCTGTCTGGAGCTGTTGGGTGCCTACGGCTCCTTAGGACACCCATCAGCCGCTGCTTTGGTGTGAATGATCTGTGGGGTGGGCTTCACCTTGCCAACCTCTGGAGACTGATCAGCGCGTTGAAAGATGGGCTTGCTAAAGGGCTTGCTACCTTTGTCCAGACAGCCAAGCTGGAAGCACTCTTTAAACAAATCTGTTGATAATGGCTGCTCTAAAGCACTCCACTGACAAAGTAAATAGCAATTAGTACGATTAGGGATTGACCCATAGCTTTGGTTAGCTTTGTTTACCCTTGTAGAAACACCCCTGGGCAATTTTCTCTTCTTAACGGAAGGGTCGGGGCTGCTTCTGTAAATTTGGAGCCTGACTTTTAACATCTGAATTTAAAAATATAGATATAGCCTGATACCCCTCTAGCCCCTGGAGGCTCTCACCCCTAGAGGTTCCTCCCATGGCCTGGGTGTGGGGAGAAACAGGGCAACAAACCCTGTTTTGGGAACTTTAAAGTAAGTTTTTTCAGCCCTTTTCAGCCAAAATACACCGTTTTCCTCTCTTTTCCAAAGGGACTGAGGTGGTTCCCTGCAGCAGGGCGCAGTCTTGGTAACGCTCCCTGCAAGCCACCGTTTGGAGACGGCTGCTGGAGACACACAAGGGCCAGGGGCAGATTCCAGTTCCCCTAATTTTGTGCCAAGCATTTGATTTTCACTTCATGCTCCTTGACAAAAGCTCTGCAGCCGCTTCCCTGCTCCAGGACCGCGTGTCACCCACACGGTCCCCCGGCCCATGATCTACCTGCAGGAGGGGTGCTCAGGAGTGACGGTGTTTTACTCTGCAGTACCTTACTTGCTCCAAATCGTGTGTAAGAAGAACAGGGATTGTCACTTATCTTTGTACCCCAGCATCTTGGCAGCTTCCCCGCTTCAAATCCAGACGCGTGATTCTAGCCTTTATAATCCCATCAAAGCTGCTTTGCTGTTGTCAGTCGAGAGGACTTCTGTTTTCATCTGTCCACATGCCAGACACTTCAGAAATGCCACCGATTTGTGATGTTCTTACCACGGAGCTCTTTCTTTTCGCCTTTCTGTCGCACTGAGGCTTTGCTCCGAAGTGGCTCCGTGTGTTACCGCTGGCTTAACACGGGCACTGGTTCCAGCCTGACCATACCTTGGTGACTAGCTCAGCCAGAAAAGATCACCCCAGAGGGCAAACTATTTTCTCTGTGTAATTCAGAGGATCTTTGCTATTCTGGTTATCAACACGGTCGTGGTTTAACCCAGCTGGGGGCATACCTGCTCTGTTGTGGGCTTATCCATGACCACACGCTTTGAGGTGCTCCAGCATGACCTCGTGCACGGCCACTGATGCTTCCAGCTGTGCCTGCTGCAGCATGGACGTGGCCACCACAGCTGATGCTGCAAGGTGTACCTTCTCCATCGTGGGCTTATCCTTGGGCCACAGTCCCGTCAGAGGTAGACCTGCTGTGGCACAGACATGACCACGGACGCAGACACTTTGAGATGTACCTGCTCTGGCATGGGCTTGTCCATGGCCACAGATGCTTCAGGGTGTCGTGCTCCCATGTGGATTCATCCACAGGTCACGGTCCCTTCCACTCGAGTTTATACTGGAGTTGAGCCTGTCCAGTACAGTGGCACAGACACAGTGGCGATGCCCTGGCCATCGGCCAGCCCAGGCCCATCCCCATGGCTGTTCCCAAAATGTTCTCGGCACAGCAGAGTGAGATGATCAGCAGGGCAGCGGTACAGCGAGCAGCGAAAGCAAAAAAGCAGCCGCTAACGAGCACCAGGCTTTAATCTACAGTCAGGCGAGCAAGCCCCATGGCAAGCACAGGAGCCTGCCCGTTAATCGCTAAATAGCAATAAAAGCTATAAATTCGATCTAGCACATTCCAGTCGAATCTGTCGTTATCTCAAGCCCCACATTGGGCCCCAAAAAGGACTGTCGTGGTTTAAGCCCAGCCAGCAATTAACCACCACGCAGCCGCTCGCCCACTCCCCCTTGGTAGGATGGGGGAGAGAATCGGAAGAGTGAAAATGAGAAAACTCATGGGTTGAGATAAAGGCAGTTTAATAGGGAAAGCAAAAACTGTGCATGCAAGCAAAGCAAAACAAGGGATTCATTCCCTACTTCCCATCGGCAGGCAGGTGCTCAGCCATCCCCAGGACAGCCGGGCTCCATCACACGTGATGGTGACTTGGGAAGACAAACGCCATCACTCCAAACGTCCCCCACTTCCTTCTTCTTCCCCAGCTTTATGTGCTGAGCATGACATCATACGGCGTGGAAGATCCCTTTGGTCGGTTGGGGTCAGCTGTCCCAGCCGTGTCCCCTCCCAGCTCCTTGTGCCCCCCAGCCGCTCGCTGGTGGGGTGGGGTGAGGAGCAGAAAAGGCCTTGGCTGTGTGTAAGCCCTGCTCAGCAGGAACAAAACCATCCCGGTGTTATCACCACTGTTTTCAGCACAAATCCAAACCATAGCCCCATAGCAGCCACTATGAAGAAAATTAACTCTACCCCAGCCAAAACCAGCGCAAACATGAACAGTCAAAAATCTTTACACGTAAAAATTCAAAGTTTCTAGAGATCTGGTCTATTAATGATGGTTGTCAACAGGAGACACTGAGGACCGTCTTGCTAAGCATCCACGAGCTCACATAAAACGAATAGTAAAATCTGCTTTGCACTTGGGGGCATCATAACTTCTTGTACTGCTACAATGAGTTTTACTAAATGCACCTGTGCTCTGTGCAAGACTTAGCAAAACTGATTGTATCTGTCAAGCAAAAGTAGGAGATGTTTGAAGACAACAGGAGGTTGTCTTCCAAAAGTCCTCGTTTTAACTAATCGACCTAATTCAGGTTTCCCAGAGAGTACTTTCCTCCCCATCACCCCCAAGTGAAACTCTGTAGATATAAAAATATCTGGGCACTGATTTTTGCCTGACTATATTCTACTTGGAGCTTTGCGCCTACTGTTCACTTCCCATCAAGTATCTCTTGATTCCCTGGAAGCCTGTGAGTGAGAAACGGCAGGGACAGGGAGTGGGGTGCATTTTGGCCACCAGCTAGAGGTGGTATCGCTGCAGGACATGGCAGCATCCACCTGACATGGAGAGCATCCCTTCCCATACCCCAGGGATTTGCAGTCCAGGTGTCGCCTCCCAGATCTTTTCAAGTGGTTATTGAAGGATGCAGTCAGAGGGGCAACCTCATTTTGGGAAAAAAAATTGGGAGCATCTGGTGAAAAGTTTAACTTTTTTAATTTAGTAGAATTTTAGTGAGACTAAGGCGTTTTTAATGGGAGGCATCTCAAGGCATGCATTATCAATTTATTTATAGAAATCCTTACAGTGTCTATAAATGAGAAAGACGAGAGTGACGGCTTATTATTTGGAGGCTGGAGATCTGGAATCAGAAGTCGCAATCTGGATCCTCTACGAAGTCATTTGCATTTGGGGTTGTGGCGAAGGAGGGGAGCGATTCTCCTGCCTGGCGTTTAAGTCCGGGTGGAAGTGGGTGACAGCGCTGCAGTCGGGTGGGAGTTGCACCACCCCGGGAGCAAGCTACGTGCTTTTCGGATTCATAGAAAACCCGCTCCCTCGTTTTCATCTCGGTATTCAAAAAGTTTATTTTAAGTGGCCAGTTCCTGGTCGTCGTCTTTCCACTTGGATCCAGGTCTTTCCTCTCTCTCAGCCATCTCTCCATCTGCATGTTTTAACTCCCCCAGCTGCCTCTCTCGTCTCTTGTGCCATTTTTTTCAGCTCTCTTGGCTTCTCTCGTCTCTTTGCCTGCTGTGTATTTTAACTCCCAGGGCCGCCTTCTCTGCTCTCCAAGTAATTCAATGTTACCTCCCACTGCTGAGCTCCGCAGCGCGCCATTCTTTCCCCATGTTTCATGCATTTCCTGCTGCTTGGACGCTCTGTTGAAGCAGCTAACATATAGAATCAATGTTTATTTTGAGACTACATATGCCATGCGGGGAACACGGTGTCAGTTATTTTGTGCAGATGTATTCTCATTTAAGTTTTATAAATAATATCTATGCTGGCAACTTTAATATGGAAAAATATTGGTTTCACATCGTCTATGAGACGAAGACGACTTATCTGTGGGATGTAGCTGACTTCGGAGCAGACAATGGGAACTTCATTAGTAGCTCCATGTCGCAGAGATGTGGGGACAACTACGTCCACTGCATGAAGTTGGACTTCTTATCCCTCAGACGGTTCCCTTTATTCAATGCTCCTGTGGATCCTTTTGTCTGGTGGTTATGATGAAATTTGGGAAATGGTGCAGGTTTCTCCCAGCTATCATCCAAGACTTCTCCAGTAGCCTTTGTCCAGCTTCCTACTCCTTGCAGAGTGGAAGACCATCATGCAGCTTGTCTATGTGTAGACTGTCCAGGTCTGTGTGCAAGTGCAACCACAGGTTCCCCTGTAGGCTGAGCTCTGTGGTGGGAGAGCCCATATCCAGTGGTACTTGGTTCATGTGGTCTGGATAAGTGGTGGACAAGCTCAGCCCACCAGCAATGTCTGCTGTGGGCACTTTGAGCTGATACCTGGCAGTGGAGACTTGAAGAACGTAAGCTCTTCTCATCTCCTTATCCTAAAGGCTCTTCTCTGCCTCAGAGAAGTATAAGAGAGTACAGGCAACCTCAGAGGCTTTGAAGCACAGCAGGTCTGAGGATGGGCTCCAAGAGCTCATGAATGTCCGGCTAGACAAGAGGAGGCCCTAGAGCCGGCTGTGCAGTGTTCATGGAGGAAAGACAAAGCTGGAACTATTGGCAATGGGCAAGAACTTAGAGAGAAGCAGGGAGCAGAGTAGTTGTGTCCATGAAAGAGGAGTGTTTCTACTTTGCTTCATCTCCACACCATCCTGGTCTCGTGGTGGAGTTGCCACGGCATGTCAGCATCCTCATGCAGGAGTTGTCATGGCTGTTTTCTTGTAAAGCTCATAAAATTAGGATGCTCCCAGGCTGGATCAACCTTACAGAGCTGCTTTAGCTTAGCTAAGTCAGTCTAACCATGAAAAGTGGATTCTCCTGATGGATAGCCAGTGCCCAGCCCATGGTTTTGTGGTGCTGGAAGGGCCTTTTCTTCCGCTCAAACCATGTTTTTCACTGCAGAAATGTGTGTAAGGAAGGAGGCCCTCCTGGACCTTGTGTTCATGGCGTTTTGCTGGAGATACTCTCCTTCTGACAGTGTGTGCGGGATGTTTCCTACAGGTGCTCTCCCCCCTCTGAAGTACAAAATCTCTCCGTCCAGCTAAATCCTCGCGGAAGTTTGTTTAAACGAAACAGCTGCCAGCAGTGACACCTTAAACTGCTGTGCCTGTTCCCAGAGTAAACATTGAAACTGCTCCTTTAATTATGTCAATCAAGCACAAAAATCCCCCAGCCTCACTCGGTTTGCATCTGCTGTGTCCTCTGGAGGGGGCACTGGGGCTACAGCCAAGAGCAAGGAGATGCTTTTTGGGGAGGACAGCGGTGGCCTGGCTGGACAGGACAGCAGACAGAGCTACTGGTCGCTAGAAGAGCTCAGCATTCCCCAGATGACCCAAAATGAGTGAGAAAACCTCAGGAACACCCTCTGCAGATCACAGAGAGACCTGACGGGCTCGCTGGAGCAGAGATGTGGTACGGTGCTGGCTCTGGGAGGTTCTCAGCAGGACTGGGATCTGGGCTAGGACAACCACTCCCAAGGTTTGCTTGCACATCAGAGGGATGTTTTGAACCCTGGGAGCCTGGGATGCCTCGGGATACCCAGAGCTTCAGCCTCCAGCGCTCTCCTTACCCCGCCGGCATCCTCGGCGTCTTGCGATGTATGTATGTATTAGCTTTGAACCTGTTTATACCAAACACTACAGAAACCCCACAGAATCTGTCAGCTGGGAGACTTTGGTTAACTCCTGTCATATTTAGTTTAGCATCTGACACCTCCTTCTAGACAAATACAGCTCTGGTTCACTGAACCTGATAACTCCTTTTTAGTACAGCAACTGACTTCCATATGGAATAAATTACAGTACCTCTTGAAAAACGCCAGAGGCAGCTGCCAAATTATGCAAAATTTAAACCACTAATGAACAATGTGATGAAAGTTGAATGAAGGTGTATTTACAAGATCTACAACACACTGTCTCTGCGGAGCAGATGTACTGTCTGTACAAGTATGCGTGTGTCTGTGTATATACCTACGTACATGCACACTCATGCATATTGAAATGTTATCGGCAAGGTCTAGCTCTCTTAGGTATATCCGTTAACAGCAAGCGCTACCTAGGATCAGTAAGCCAGAAGCTCCCCGGCGCGTTACTGCCTTTTCAATATCCGCTAGGCAAATGTTATGAAGGCAAATTGCAGAAGGAGTCGGCATTAGGGGGGTTTGAAACAAATCTTTAAAGAAAAAAAGAAGAAAAAAGAGAGAGGAGGGGGGAAATATTGCAATAATGCATGCGCTTTGCCATCCAAAGGTCGATGCATAAACGTGGATCACTTATAGAGTCACAGAATCGTTTAGGCTGGAAAAGACCTTTAAGAGTGGGTTGGACTAGATGACCTCTACGGTTCCCTTCCAACCCAAAACATTCTATGATTCTATGATCATCAAGCCCAACCGTGCCCCTACCCCTGCCATCCCACCCCCAAACCCTGGCCCTCAGCACTGCCTCTGCCCGGCTGATAAATCCCCCCAGGGCTGGGGACTCGACCCCTTCCCTGGGCAGCCCCTTCCAGTGCCTGACAGCCCTTTGGGGAAGGAATTGTTCCCCATGGCCAACCTAAACCTGCCCTGGCACAACTTCAGACCACTGGTGGCCAAACATTTGGCTTCTAAAAATTGGGAACAATAAAACATACGTATTATTGCCCTCCTGCAGATTTCCAATGTGAGACCTTCTCTTGGTGCAAACTTCTCAGTCCCATGTGGTCGAATCTGAGCGCCAAGGTTTAGCGTGCCAGAGCCTGGCCAGTCCTGTCCTGTCTACATGGTGACGGGCTGTAAAACTACCGTTCTCCTATGAAAATAGCTTCAAGTACTTCTGCAGAATTACCAGTAGGGCAAGCTCTTGTGAATATAGGGGTCTGCTTCAGAAGATGCCAATGGCAAAGTTGGGCTGCCGGGGGGATCTAAAGGTCCACTCCCCTGATCAAACCCCTTGGCAGAGCAGATAGGACAGTGTTGTAAACTAATGCACTCTTCAACAAATGGGTATTAATATTACTGATTTTTAATCTGCTATAATACTCTGCAATTAAACCCGTTGGAAACACCTAATCGTTCACTTCCGATGGGGGGCTAATGGGTGAAAAGAGGGGGTTTGATTGCATTTGACAGCTAACAAAATGCAGCGTGCAGTATTTAACTTAATACTCTTCTGAGATCTGTGTCGAGAGCAGAGATCCGAGGGACAGAAGAAAAGTGGACCTCTCAACTAATTATGAGTCATTTATTCTGAACCACACAAATTTTAGAATCTGAATCCCAATTAAGACATTACACTACATGTGTTAATTAGTCCCCTCTCCTTTTTAAATCAAGCCATAACTCTTCTTAATTAGGAGGTTAGCCGTTGTAATTTGAACTGGCCTGAGTTTGAAGCCCTCCTGGAAATCACACCTGGGGGCTGTACTGGGGATCATTTTAAATTGGTTGAGTTTTTACTTGGGTGATTATAAGGTCCCCAACAGGGCAGTAATTAAAGAGGGTGCAGCTTCCAAATTAAGATGTCAGGGGTGGTATAAGCAGTGATGGCTTGGTTCTAAACTGTGCTCCAGGGAGGCTCGAAGGATGCTGGTCATACGATTTTCTCAGCGAGGGCTCTCATGGATCACAACTTAAGCAAGAGAATAAATCAGTTCCAGGAGTTGCCCTTCTGCATCCCAGGGGCTCGTTATCACAGCTTATTGATGGCAGTTCTTGAACGTCGTGTTTGTTAAAGAGCGTGGAGCAAGGTAACCTGCTTTCCTGAGCTGGACAAAATCCTTGTGGACTTCTACAGGAGTTTTTTAGGTTAGATGGTGCTCTATGCAAAACAGAGTAGCTAAATACTGGAGAACAGAAGCTTGGCTTTCACAGCACAAATTGATAGGATCAACTCCGTCTCGATAGCTTATTAGTGAGGCACTGAGATATTGGAGGAGTTAAGGCTCTGGATCTTGTTTTCCTTCCCCACTTCCCCCAAACCTCCTCAAGATGAAGACAGCTTTCAGCAAGCATTGCTAGCAAAGGGCGAAGAGTCTGAATGTTCAGACACACAGACAACGTACAGCAGGCTAACAAGTTCCCACACATCAGCTGCTCTGTTATAATTCATCAGGTGCGTGTTTGTAGCCTGCAGTAAACGTGGAGTAGACGGGGGTTGAGGTAATCTGTTATCTTGCATGGGCTGCAGGCACGGGCTGCAGGGGGAGATGTGCCTGCAAAATCACTCGTGCGTGGGCCAAAGCGGGCTAGCGGCATGCCCCGATGTGGGAAGGGTTGCTTGTCTTGGTTTTGGTGGGCACCTGGTGAAGGGTGCGCGTTGGATTAGAAATGCTTTTTAAAACCCCGGTGATGGTAACCGCAGGGATGTTTAGCGGTTAGCGTAATCTGATTGTACCTCCCTTGGTCAAAGACACCTCTCTGATGAGGCCAGGCTGGGAGAGTTGGGGGTGTTCAGCCTGGAGAAGAGGAGGCTGCGGGCAGAGCTGAGTGCGGCCGGTCAGGGCTTAAA
>JAKFQP010001193.1:32288-43673 GCA_023375905.1 Nycticorax nycticorax | reverse complement strand
AGGGAGACCAGTGAGTATGGGTGTCTGTTCTGATGATGGCATGTGCTCACCTGGTCTATGAAGTGGTCTAATGAAGCCTTTCCTTTCCAGAACATCACTTCTGAGGTCCCGTCCCCGGATGATTCTCCCAGTCCAAAGCCTTGTGTGCCTCGCTGCCTTTGGCCTGGCCCTCCCCTTGGCCATCAGCCTCTTCCCGCAGATGTCCGAGGTCAGTACGTGTCTGGTCACTGCAGGGGGATATTTCAGAGGGGCTTACCAATACCACCGCTTGTTTTGCCTTGCTGGATAATAGTCTCATTCCTATGGGGCCTTCTCCATTTTTGGGTGAGGTCGATTGCGGTCTTCTTCACTTTAACAAGTGCAGATTCAGATGATGGTTATGTTTGTCCCTCCTGTTAGCGCGTGCTAGCATAGATTAATATCACATGGCTTTCCTATGCTTTTAACCGGTGTTTGGATCATGTGGTGGGATGTACCTTCCAAGCAAACAGAGGAAGAACTGAACAGAGGAACCTTTGGTCCCCCCAGCAAACGTACCTTTTACAGGCAAGGGATGGTCATGTGTGATCCCCCTCCCTTCCATCACACCCGTTGTTCTCCCACAGGGGAGGTCTGCTCCAAACCTCTCCCAGGTGGAGGACATTTAGGCTGTGTAGTAATCAAAACACCGGGGGTCAGGGGGACAAGCAGGGTGGAATAAGACGGTTTTTTAAATGTATCAAGGATAATGTTCTGCCAGTCAGAGGAGTGTCTCAGCTAGCACGGAGGGTATCTGGTCCCTCTTTAGTGATACCCAGGTCAGGTCTGGTCAGATCACATCCAGGGATGTTGGTGTTTCAGACTGATGACTTCTGCTCTGAGACTTCAGCTGGGTTCATCCTGTCTTGTCTGGGGACGTGAGCTGAGTCAGAGCTGAGCTGCACCAGGAAGAACATGGTTCAGCTCACCCTCTCCCATGACCGTGATGTTTCCTTGGTGTTAATACAGCGAAAACAAGTCTTTGTCGATTAAGCAAAGAGCCCGGGATACACAGTCGATGTGGATGTACTTTCCCAGAGCTTCTTTGAGAGTTTCTGCCTTTTCATCATCTAGCCTGGCTCTGGAGAAGACACAGCCTGGGGGTGAAGAGCAGAGAAGGAGCCAAGGAAAGAGGCAGAATGACTAATGAAACCACTCGTACCTAAGTTAGTTGAACAAATTGCTCAGGTGTATTTTTTTGCAAGTCATTAATTTTGATCATTTGGTGTTTGGAGCTTATAGATTGGCAGACTGTAAGTTTGTACATTTAAGGGAGGGTCTCTATTATAAGGTGGTAAAGCTTCTATCAAACAGAGCAAAGGACTTTGCTGAAGTTCTTTTTGTGTCAACTAGAACAGTTGATCAGAAATTGGTATCACAGTCTCTATTGGTTAATTTGGTTTTTTAGGTCTGGATGGGTTTATCCAGGACTTCTAGCCAGGGAATCTTGTTGTACACTTGTCTGCTAGACTGAAAAACGTGTTACAATTTTTTTGTTGTCCTTCTAGCTGTTTATGGGCTGAGATAAAACCATCCCTTAATCTTCTCTTTAAGAAACTGAATATATCTCAATCTTGGAGTCTCTTGCTAAAAGACGTGCTTTCTGAAGCTCTAATGATTCATATGGCTCTTCCTTAAACTTTTTCTAATTAGTCAACATCCTTTTTGGAGCACTTCCATAAGAACCAGACACAGTATTCCAGTAAGAAGTTGCACAAGTACCAGTTGCAGGAGTAATGTGATTTGCCTGCTTCTACTTGAATTCATACATCCACGGAGCACGTTAGTCATTTTGGCATGAGCTCAACCTCAGCTCCTTGTCCATCAGTTTTTTGCTGTGATCCCAGGTTGTGCTCAGAGGTTTTGGTTACGAAACACTGAGGAGTATGTCCAGGTCTTGCACCCGTTCAAGGTATATGCCCAGAGTATGTCCAAAGTTTGGGTTGGAAGGAGACTTGGACATAGAGCATCCCCCATGCTCCTACTTCCAGGGAAAGGAGCTTCACCCACCAGAAGGCAGCCGTGGCCTTTCCTGGGAGGTCTCCTTTCAAGATAATCAGGGAAGCAAGGCCACGAGAGGTACCACCAACCTCATTTAGCCCAAAGGTGACATTGCCACCCTTCTCCCAAAGTGGTGGCCCATGCCATAGGTACACCATTTGCGTCCAGAGGCAATTTTATGTTTGACCGTAGTACGTTGCACATTGACTTTTTGTCCACATATCTAAGGGCCTCTGTATCAATGACCCGGGCCCTCAGTTATTTACCACTTTCCCCAATTCTCTGTCATCTCAAGTTTTAAGTGGCAATCATTGTGTATTTTCTCCCTTCTCACTGATGATGCACACGTTTAATAGCGTTGGCCAAACCAAACCATTCTTTCAACACAGACAGGAAACTCTCCCTACAATTCCGTTTTTAAATTTAGCATTTTGTACATTTCCAGTATTTTCTGTAGGCATCGCTTAGCATGGGCTCCTCTGAAATAGTAAGCGCCTACTAAGGTCAGCGGGAACTAAAATTTTGGTATCAGAATCTGAGGCGTTCAGAGTTAAACACTGTGGGCTCTACAGAAATAATTATTCATTGCCTTGGTTTCTTCATCTAAAAATGAAGCTCACGAGGTCTTTTTGCCTTTTGTATTATAGCTTTATGGGTGACGTAATTTATAATGTATAGTAGCTGATATTGCAGCTCGAGAGATTGCATTGATACTAACAGCTGAATGAATTCTAGCCCACAAGGAAAATTAAGGTCTGGCTTCCTTCAAGGGATATGCAAATTGCAGGCATCAGGCAATACTGAAACCATACAGCATCGCTAGAAAATGACCTTCTACAAGCAGATGAAATGTTATCTGCAGTGTAAACATGAATCAGTGCTGATTAGTAGATCAAACAGAATGACGTGCTCCCTGCCCACGCTTCATGTCAACGAAGAGAAACCATTACAGCTGGTGGTGGAGCTCATTACCTGCTGGGGTCTCGGCTCCGCTCAGCTGGAGTTAGCTCCATGAGCACAGCTAAACCTCACATCTGTTGACATCGAGGTATCAAGTTCTCCACAGCAGCCTGGTCTGATTGGTCTTCCAGTTGCGTTTGCCTTCATTATAAATACATGGGGGTGCATGTGTAAAGGGCGTTCCTCCCATTCTGCAAAATCTCATTGAGACCTTCTCAGTGGGCACTGACCGCGGGGATGCTCGAGTGAGCAGAGCAAGGGATTTATCTGAAACAATCTCTCTAGAGCCATTCCTTCACAGTCTTGGAGAGGAAATCTGAGTGGCCTTGCAAAGAGCACTTCACAAAATGTGTCACTTCTTGGTCACTCGTCACTGGTCCATGACCTTGTCAGCTAAGTTAATAGACTTCTGGTGTTTGAACGTTGGCCTCTATAGCTATGTGCATGTGTGCATATGTGGCGTGTGTGTATTTGCTTTTTCTCATAACCGCAGTAGGTGAAGCTATGAACATAACCCGACTGAGATGATGCTGTTGTAATGAGCACTACCCAGGGAGTAAATTATTAACAACAAGATGTAATAGGCGTGTTCTGTTCCAAAAATATGATTATGGTCTGAGCAGCAACCCTTTCAGGAATTGTAAATGAGCCAAATTCTGCCCTTAATCACACATTCACGGTCCTTTTTCTTTAGTCAGGGAGCAAACACAGAAGCTGAAGTGTTATTAAGCACTTGTTTTAGCATGGGAGCTTGACTGGCTGCCTTTGATCCACTCTCCTAAAGGGGCTCAAACTTACAATTAGTTTTCAAGTGGAATTGAAGCCTTGCAATAGATTTAATAAATGAGCTGGATAAATGCAGCCACCTTATCACATCAGCTGTGGCTGCTTCAGGGTTATACCTGCTTTAAAGTAACACAAGAGGAATCAGAGTTCAGCTCTGGTTGCATACAGGAACACCGATATCAACGAAATGAAAATTCTGGAGCTGAACAACCTTCATGTGCTGGGAAGGCTAATGCATCCAGGTCTTCTCTTTGGTCGGCATTTAGTCTAGCTAAGACCTCACACCTTCCTTGACTTTTTGTACAGGAGGAGTCCACTTTGATGTCTGTAACGGTGCTCCAGAATTACAGCTTGTTTCTAGATGCTACAGTTTTGAAGATAGATCACCTTATAAGACCAAACCCCTAGTGTCAGCTGTAAAGACACAGGTCCTCGAGCCTAAGCATGCTTAAGATGCTGAAAAATTCACTTTTCGTCCCGATGTAGTGTTAATTCCAGTACCTAAACGCATCAATATGCATTAAGTAATTCACTGCTGTGAAGTTTAGGAGAAACATCTAGTTAATGCATTTAGCCCACAACCTCCAACTGCCTCCCATGCCCCCCGGGGAATCTCTTTTCTAGACGCCTATCCTACAGCATCCCCACTGACAACTCCTACTCAGCTATGCACTGCCAATAGAAACAGCTGTGACAGTTCCAAACTGAAAATGGGACTTGTGCAAATGAAATTCAGTGTAGCAGCAAAAGAAATAACCATGGGGTTGCTCCATCAATTTTCCACCCTTTGGTCCCTGCTCATCCAGATCATTCATTTTTCGGCATCCAAGAAGATGCTGTGGAACTTCCAGGGTGCTGCAAACCCACCAAAACTTGCCTCATCCCATGGCCAGTGTGCTGGGTCATGCTGGTAGGGATAAACCCAGGTGAGACATGGAGCTGAAGCAAGAGCTGATGGCAGAGAAGACCCTTCCACTAGCTACAACACACATGCCCTCACCACAGGTTAAGTTTAAAGGACCTTGGTTACTGGTCAGGGCAAAACAAGCCATCTTCCGGAACTAGGCTGATTTCGGCTGAAAGCCTTTTCTTAAAAATAATCTTCCTTTTGGATCTCCAGGACCAGGGGAATAAACAGCCTAAAATCCAAGGCTGAGCTATTGTTTTCCAATCTGTTTTAGCCTTCATCTTGTTGGCAGGCTGCTTTAGAAAAGCAAAAGGTTAATGAGCCAATGTGCAGTGGGATTATTGCAGTAAAGATGACAGTGAACCAGTAATTACTAATTAGATGCAGTTTAACAGGAGGAACAAGTGAAATCTCCTCTTCACCAACTGTCAATAATTAGCAGATTTGGTGAGGTTGAAATGTGTCCACAGTTAAAAGGCTGATTTTTTAATGAAATGGCACTTGACAAAAGAGCTGTATGGAGGTCACAGCCATAGCCCTCGAGACGCTTCCCTATACCATACTTAGGAGGGAAATCAGATGCAAGACAGCAGGGGGTCCCCATGAAACCATTTCTCCCTTGGGATTACATTGCACAGGGGGGGAGGGGAGCAGGAGGGATTCTCTGCAGTAATTTTGTCCAACTTGGATGAGAAGCAAAGGAAAGAATTTGCCAGCTGCCATGGGGAAAAATGTTTGAGAAGTGAGAAGTTCCGTGGTATTTCTTTGCTTCTGGGTCTGAGGAACGGTTTCCTGAGAGTCTGGTAACCTGAGTGTCCTGGCCAAAGTCTACCCTTGGGATGGAGGTTGATCTTGGAAGGAACTCCTCTTAGAAAAGAAGTGGCACAACGTCCTTAAGGACTGGCAGGAGGCTGGAAACTCAGTGGTATGTGTCTCCCAAAGACTGCAGAAGATCCAAGCTGTGCCCTGAAGCTTTGGTTTCATACTGACACATGGGCAGTGCTCCATCGTTGACTTCTGAAGCATTGAGAGGTTCATCTGAGGTTCCTCTCCTATGTACTGATCCAGTTTCTCTTCTGGCAAAGTAATTACTGACACAAGCAAGAGTATCTTTGTTTTCCCCATGAACTTAAAATGGAGTGGTGATCTGTGTGAGCTTCTACAATGTTCATGAAACTTTTTGCTTGAGCAGAAACCCCCAGGATTTATATGATACTGAGTGGTTGAATACTGATGTGGTTCAAGTAGGGCTGGAGAGAAAAGCTATGGTATTTGGAAATGTGTTGAGCCCTGTTCTGGCCTTCAGGTGAAGAATGGTGCTTAACAAAGTTTGTGTCTGGCGTTCTTCGGTAAGGATGGACTCGTTCCTGTCAGAGGTTGGAGGACAAACGAGTGACCCCTTTCAGAGCATAGTTCTGCACCTGGAAGGAGAAAGTGATGGGAGAGGAGGTGACATTTGGGGAACAGCAGGATGATGCTGCCATGACTACACACAAAGGCTGGGCACCATTGCACAAAACTCAAATGTAAGTTACTAGCCCATCTTTTATAAGAAATAATAGCCTAAGGAAATCATAAACTAAGTCTATAGTTGTAAACCCAGCAGGGTCCGAGCACAAGCTGGGTCACTGGCCCATGGTGTCCAGCCTGCATCCTCTCTGGGTCAATTTTGGCTTCCCAGCTAATGCTGGAGGGCAGTGCTCCAGGGACTGCTCCTAATGAATCGAGCCTCCCTCTTTGGGGGAAGAGTTTGGCCATATGGATGCAAGCTGTGCCATATCGGATGTCCCCCAAGCCTGAGACTAGATTTTCGTCCGTGTTGTTTCGCCCAGCTGTAGCCCTGCCTGTCCCGTTGCAAGTATTCAGGAAGTTGTGGTGCAATAATTTTAGTCTGGGACCTCTCTAGGTTAGTTTGCTTTATGACTTACAGTGTTTATTTAAGCTGAGTTTTGACATCAGAGGACCATGGCCTTAATCTCGCGTTACGGGAGAGCCATGTCTTCCTGCACCACAGCAGGACCATGCCTCAGCTGAGCAGTGGAAAGGCAGAGATCTCTTTAGCCTTTGCTTTAGGTGTCTGAGACTGTTGCACACAAAGCAAAGGCTACCTCTGTCCTTCCGTACTTCTGATGGAACCTACCCTTGCTGTCAGCCTGGGCATGGACCTGAAGTCTGGAGACCAAAGTGTTTGTCACTAGCTCTTTCTGTGACAAATCCTTCCCTGCTCCAAATCAAATCACAACCCTGGCCATGAATCTTCATGAAGTCACCAGAGCAGCTCAAAGCACCGTGGGACCAGTCCCCAGTACTCAGCCGTGATTTCAGCCCTGGTCTCAGCCACTCATGCGGACAGATGGGACCTTAGTCATGCGGCAACAACAGGATCCTCACCCGTAGGTCTCAAGAAGGCGACTGCACAGTAACTGCAATCTGCTGAACCCAAAGGGTTGGTTGAAGGCTGCACGCGAAGGGATGAGCAGTGAACTTGAGCCTGGCTCGGGGCTAACCAGCCAATTTTTTGGCAAGGTTTTGATCTCCCATGGTTTGAGACAGGCGTGGTTTTACCATCTATTTCTCTGATGTCTCCCTTCTTTCCCTGCTCTCACCAGCCCTCTCTGGTTGAGAGCATCAAGCAGAAGAGAAGACGATGTGTTCCTGGCTTAGCCCCCCTTCTCAGCCCCTAGCTCAGGTTTTCCTTCACCTGCGCCAGCTGTGGGGGCAGGGTTTGCAGACCTGGCGTGTGTTTCCCAAGGAGCCAGACTTCACACACCGCTTCCCCCTTGGCCCTACCCTTTGGCTTTCCCTTTACACCTCCCCTGCTCCCCCCCCTCGCCCCCCTCGGCAGCCTGGCATCTGCAGAACACCTTTCCTGTCAAAGCAACCAGGAAAAAAAAAAATAAATATCACAGTAGCTTGTTTCCTGTGCTGCAGATTCCCTCAACAATTCCTGGTTTCCTTCTAATTGCGTTGCACAGGAAAGCTGCTGCCCGGGAGCCCGCTAGCACGGAGGAGTCTGCGATACTGGAAGTATTTAGGTGGTCTGAGATGATTTGCCTGGATTCGTGCTTGTGCTTAGGCTTGCAGAGTGATGTGCCGGGAGCTGGAAGGGTCTCTCCGGAGGATGGTGATGAGCTGTTATCGTTAACTACCGCAGTAATTGTTGGTGCTATTCCTGTGCTCTGTAGATGCCCGGGGACTGTTCCCAACCCATCGTAGGTCTCCTACGCAAGTTCTTCTGTCAGGAGCAACCTGATCTAGTGGAAGGTATCCCTGCCCATGGCAGGGGGGGTGGAACTAGATGATATTTAAGGTCCCTTCCAACCCAAACCATTCTATGGTTCTATTCTATGAGTCTACGACTTGCCTCTTGGCTGCAGAGATCTGTCCCAGTTCCTGCTCCAACCTTGAGTTTCTCTCTCTCTGTAATCATCTCCAGTGTGACGCAGGCAGAAAGAAGCCCAGAGCTTTCGCTGCATTTGCTTTAGAGTTTGCAAGGTCTGGCCACCCTCCATGCTATAAACTTCCAAGTCAAAGCAGCAGCAGAGCTTTTTGGGGAGCTCAGGCATATTCAAGGCAAGGACATGGGCAGGCTCACATGCTCTAAACTCCCTTCTTGGGCACATCTCCCAGGTGAGGGTATTCCTAAACACGTGGGGACACTTCAGGCTTAGTAGTCCTCTCCTCCGCTTCCAGTGGTGCTTTAGCCTGAGCTGCTGAACCCACAGCCACAAGCTCCCTCCTGCTTCAGGGAGGGCTTCAGTTCAGTGTTTGATGTTCCTGCAGAGAGCTTCTAAAAACCAAACAACCCAAAAGTTCTAGAGCCTACATGACTGCGACATTCTTGTTCCCCCCAAGTCATGAAACCCCCCAAATTCTAATTATTGTGTCATAACTCCTCATCGCTACTGTGTGATGCTCTTTTAAGTTCTTTTTCTGGGACTGCTGCAGGAGGATAGGCAAGATGCTGTGGCGCAGTAATTTCCGTCTGCCCTCGTCCAGCTGGATGCAGCGGCGGCTCCAGATACAAACCCACGGGTGGTAATCTCACAGAAGCAGCATCTGTCTCGTCGCAGGGCCGTCTCCCATTTCCCAAACTCATGGCATACTTAGTTGCAGTCCCCTTTTGATTCACGTCCCGGCACAACTGAAACTCCTCTTGCTGGGGGTCACTTACCTGAGACATGACCAGGAGAGGAGGAACCAGGTTTGCAAAGCAAAGAACATTTCTGGATCAGGACATCTCCCCTTTCCGTGTTTTTGGTTTCCCCATCTTTCTCAAAATTAAGGCATTTCCCATGCCTACTCGCTCCCCAGTGGGCTGGGGTTGGGAGGTCTCAGTCACTTCTGGGAGCAAATGTCCTTCTTTCCAAGAGGAAGAGGAAGGATCTGATCTTCAGGGGCATCAGCTCCACCACCACTCTTCTCAAGCCCCTAGGAAATGTCGGGGTGGTTATATTTACCCCGGCTCAGCCTGTTTGCACCTCACAGTGTAATTATTAGGCTCAGTGACATCTCTCGTCTGGGGAAGGTCACGAGTGAGCAGTGCTCTGATTGATTTGGAGCCTGCGTCTTTGTTCTCACGTTCCTTGCCCGAGCGGCTTTGATTTGTGACCGAGCTGAAGTCTGCTCGTGAGAGCGGTTCCTTTGTTTCCCCACCAGCGTTCGCGGGAGTCGAAGGTGCTCAAAACTTTCCAGGATCTGGCCCTAAAATCGTAACCTGGGCCAGCAGAGCTTGGTCTTGCTGGGAAGCAACGGCTTGAACCAAACTGTTATTTGTGGTCGTTCGAGGTGGGTGTGGGAGAAAGGACCCTTTTGTACTGCCCAGGGGCTTCAGCGGCAGTGTCAGACGGGATCTGGTTTCATGTTTATATCTCTGTCCCTGGGATACAGGTTCAAGTATGTAAACTATCTATCCTGCAAGCACAGGCTCCTGCAGGTGTGTGGGTGCTAGTGGGCATAAAAAAACATTCCTGACACCATCTCTTTTGAGGAGTCTTCACCTCCTGATGGCTATAAGCCATTAGGAGTCAAAAGAAAGAGCTGACATCCGACAACTCCGGATAAACAGCTAAACATTAACCCTTAAAGTGGCTCAAAAAACATACTTAAAAGGCACTTTGTGGAAAGAAGCCATTTTTTTCCAGGCCAGTTAATTGCTGTCTTTCTTCGGGACACCTTTCAGCAGCAATACTGTAAACAGAGCGGCTCCTCCCGAACCAATTCCCCCGGGGATTCCTGCCCTGTGGAGATGGCTCTCCCCGTCCTCCTGTGGCTCTTTGGTTCTGCTGGTTTCTTCTTGGCCTGAAAGCCAAGACCTTTCCTCTTGTCCTGCCAGCCCACCCTGCCAGAGAACTCAGTCCCCTTTCTTGGTTGCCATCAGCCTTTTTATTTGGTTTGGCCCCAGCTCCTCCCGGCCTGTTGCCTGCCGTACCCCTCTCTTTCTGCACAGTGTTGGGTACGTCCTTTTCTGCCTGCTCAGGGACACTTGGCTTAGCTCTTCTGAAGCACCCATAGCTCAGACTATTCCAAGTGAGACGCTAAGGATACGAGCTAAGGAAGGCGGCCAGTTGTCCAGACTTGCCTGCTGCAGGCGTGCTTGCTTGCTGCAGAGAATGCCTTATTAATCACATTTCCCAAGCACAGCTATATTTAATTATCTGTAATTGCTTTTTAAATCGTTTGGATCTAGCAGCCTGTTTCTAGCGAGGCTGTCAGTCCTTCAGGAGAAGGAAATGTGATGGAAGTTGGGATCCTGAGGAACTTGCTTAGCTTCTTTAAAGGAACAAGGGCATCCCTAAATCCTGCAATATTCATCATGCGTTTCCATCTTAATAGCAGGAGAATTGCAGGGTTTGATGTTCTTACCAAATAGCAAGAAATGCTCTCTTTCTCGACAGAACTGCTGGAGGGATTCTTACCAGAATGGGCCTAATAGCTCATTTTCATCAAAAGAGAAACATTCATAATGTCCATATTCAAAAGTAGGATTCTTTTCTTCCAGAAGAGGAGAGGTGACTCTTAACTCTTTTTGTGAATGACTTTCATTCCAGCAAGGAGCAGTGTCCCTAAACCCTGCAATTTTGGGGGTTCTCAAGATCATATTTTAGGTGGAGTGATGACCTTTCCACCCATCAGTTGGCTTGAATGTTCCCCAACAAGGTCTACACGTGAGGCTTCTTCCCTGAGGTCAGGAAGAAGTTTCTTTTGCCTTACATGCTATAGACTGAATGCCATGCACAGTTCTGGTAGAAAGTCCTCTCCTGAAGAAGGGTCCTTACCCTATGAGGCTGGGTGACCTGCGGTCAGAACACCTGTGTTTCTGCTGTGGTACCAACCTAAGACATCCACCTCTCCAGAGCTCCTGTAGAAATGAATTTAGTTTGGCAAACTGAGAGTTTACCCCATGATCTCCTACACATGAACAGACCTTCTTCTCCAGAGCAAAGGAGAAAAGGCATCTTAGCTCCTGCAAAGGCCTTTTGTGTGGTTCTTCGCTTCATGGAAGACACATGATGCCATGGTCTTAGCTTCTCTCCATCACGACTTCAGTTCTTTGTTTAGGGACAGGGTTTAGTGGTGGGATGGCAGGGTTAGGGTAATGGTTGGCTTGATGATCTTAAAGGGCTTTTCCAACCTAAATGATTCTGTGATTCTGTGATTCTATGCCTGAGCTTCTACATTTCTCTGTATGGGTGGTGAGTTTGTGTTACTTG
>JAKFQP010001193.1:14858-25519 GCA_023375905.1 Nycticorax nycticorax | reverse complement strand
GGTTAGAGCTGGTATCTTACTGGTGGACTGGTTTGGGGCAGTGAATGAATGTGGGAGCCGGAGCACAGGAGCGAAACGCGGCTGTTGAACAGCTCTGCTACAGGACAGGCAGGGACACGCTGAGCAGTCGAAGGTACCTTGCAGCCTTTGGTGCCTGCTGTCATATATCATTATCCCACCTGCTGACACTGTTATCATCAGTCATTTCTAGAGCATCGGAAACAAATGTGCCGCTGGGCGAGGGGAGCTCATTGCCATGTGGGCAGTTGTGCTCGGCTCCAGCCTGGTTGGGCCGTAGCCTAAAATGCTGTGTTGTCCTTCTTCCCATCTGATTAGAATATTGGGGGGTTTTTTTGGTATGCATATTATTTTTCTTTAGAGAAGCTGCGATATGCTAATTTGCAACTCCTGAAGCTGAAGTTAAAAACTCCCACCCTTGATCGTAGCATCATAGAATCATTTAGGCTGGAAAAGACCTTTAAGATCATCAAGCCCAACCGTTACCCTAACTCTGCCATCCCACCAATGAAGTGGTGGAAGTTGCTGTCCCATAGCTGACCCATAAATCCTGCAAACTCTTCTGCTCTGCTTCAGAGCAGCGTCAATTGTTCCCATTTAAGGTGAGGGCAGTAACATCTTAAACCTTGTAGCTCTCTCAAAAGCAATTGCACATCTCTGTCCAAACATCTGTTGAGCATGGGGAATATTCCTACTTGTCTTGATACCGAAACCTGATGGCACCCAAGGTGCTGCTGACACTTTGCATTTCGTGCTTTGCTAAAAGCAGTGACGTTTTCAGGGGATGGTGCAAGAGGTGTCAGCAGATGTGATAGGGTGTGAATAGCTTGTGGCACTAACACCATCACTGGCACACTCTGTAGCTAACGGATGTCATCGCAGGGTATGCGTGGTGTCATATTCAGACCCCTTCCAGCCTCAGAAGAACCTCTGTTTTCTGCCCTGTCCTACAGGCAGCTGGAGGTAGATGCTGGTGGTCAAAGCACCCACGGCAGAACATGGAAAGATCTTCTGAAATGGATAACCCTCAAGAGCCAGAACAACCAAATATTCCAACTTTCCTCCTTCTTGTTGTTTCAAGGAGGAGAGAGAAAATGGAGATAAAATTAATTTTGTGCCATGGTCCTTTTTGATGCCAGTTCTAGGTATGCCCAACCAGAGGTTAGATAGCAGCGCTCAGATACATCTTTGGTGTAAACGTGCTGGCCGCTGGCCTGCCAGAGGCAACACATTTATCCCTTGCACTTCAGCGTAAGCCTGCTTCACCGTCTGCAGAAGAATGACATTTCCCTAAAAACGTACTGTTTGGCAACAGGGCTCTGAATTCAGAGCCATTTATGTGACACCCCCCTGCCCCCCCCCCCCATGAAACAACTACGTTGCAGGGATTTAACAGGTTACCCACACCTGCTAGAGACATGGCAGTAGTTCCAGATTTGCAGTCAAAGAAGAAACATTGCAAATTGCTCGGACTGCCTGATAGTTCTTTACTTTACACGTACGCTGAATTACACCTGAACCCACTTACACGGCAGTGGAAGGGTAGGCTGAATCAAATGCGATCCCAAGCTTGTTCTTATCTGCTTATTCCTGAGCTGTCCCTATCTGCTACTGGCTTGGCTTTCCTTCTAAGCGCGTAAGAGGGGAACCTCTTACTCCATGACCGGGGCTGTTCTCCCAGCGTGGTGCATCAGGGGTTTTGTTGTACCCGTGGTTGTAGGTTCTGATTGCTTGGGTGAGGCTGTGCCGTGACTTCGTTAGAAATATAAGCCAGGCACTAAAGGTCGTAATGTCCTGATGCAGGAGTATGTGGCAGATTTTTCCTGAATAGATGGGTCCAGAGCACCAGAGAGGTTTAGTCTATTGGCTTGTGCAGCAGCTCCCAGCCCTCAGTGTCTTCTCCTTCCAAAGCCACTACCTTCTCAGAACATCTCCTGCTGGTCTCTTCTCCACCCCGGACCGCACCGTCGCAGAGCCCGGGTTGTGCGGCCGCGCGGCGCGGATGCTCAGCCTTCGCGGCGCTCTGCGTGCAGCGTGCGTGGGCTCTGCCCGACCGGCCAGACCGCTTCCCCGGCTGGAAAAAGCACATCTGCCCTGCTCCTCGCAGCGTGGCGGCCGGGGAGCCTCGGGAAGGCTCGTAGGGAATGTCAGTCCCCGGGTGCCGTTGCATACCTTGGCCTGTCAGACAAAAGGAGATGATCAAAGCAGGGGTGGCGAGAAAGGAGGCTCTAACCCCCACCGGGGAGGCGCTCGGTGCCTCCGCGCCAGCAGGTGCGTGGCCCTTTGATCCCTGCCTTTCGAGGGCTCCAGCCCTCCCTCCCCGCACCCACCCCAAAGTCGGCACTTTCTTGGGAAGGTGGATGGTGTCAAACCCATGAGTGGGCTCCCACCAAGCCACGGGGCTCTGGCATCCCAGGTGGGGCCGGGTTCGGACATGTTGTAACTGGTGATGGGTGGAGGGACACCCGGCTGCTGGGCTGCGAGTGGCAGCAGTGGCTTCCCAGGCTCTGGTTATGTTTTGTTACCACCTTAGCCAGCATCGGGGATGGAGACGAATAACTCGTTTCCACGTTTTTGAGAAAAACATTTTTACTAGACATGATGTTTTTTCTAATGAAAACAGAGCGTTTCTTTAAAAGAGGGAGGTCTAAAAGACTTGGAGAAACAAAAAGTGAAGAGAACTGTACCAGTCAACCCTTAAGTTCCAGTTTTATTATTAATTTGAAGGAAAACCTAACAAAATTCAGGTTTATCTCAAACTCGTTTTCCCCAGCTTTGGGATTCAGCCAGCAAACTGAGTGTCAATTATTTATGAAGCTGTTTGTTACCATATGTATTAGTCATGAGACCATTTCTCAACCAGTGTGTCCAGTTTGGGGGTACGTAATTTTTTCAACAATGTAGAAAAACCGGGAACTGGTCAGGCAAAACCTTTAACACCAGTATTTCGAACAAAAATCTGCGTTGCAGAGAAGAAGCGTGAGCTTTATCTGTAAGCTTTAATGCAGGTGATTTAATAATCTTTGAATACTTTCATGGGAATAAAATTTCTGGCAGGGTAGAACTCCTTCGTGCGGCGAATAGATAAAGGCAAAGCTGGAAGCCTGGGTTTAGAAAAATGCAAACGGTGTGGATGGCTGATGGTCTTTGAAGCGGGATGCTGAGAGGTCTGGTAGCTCCACTGTTGCCTGGACTCCTTAACCAGAGGCTGGATATTTTATGAAGAACATCTGTGATTTAACCAGAAGGTTTTGGGCTGAGATGGGACGTTTCCTGAATTCTCTCACCTGCCAGGCCACCTTCAGTTGGCCACAGGTCCATAGCATTTCATAGAATCATAGAATGTTTTGGGTTGGAAGGGACCCCTAGAGGTCATCTAGTCCAACCCCCTTGCAGTAAGCAGGGACACTGCTGACTAGATCAGGTTGCTCAGAGCCCCGTCCAACCTGGCCTTGAATGTTGCCAGGGATGGGGCCTCTACTACCTCTCTGGGCAACCTGTTCCAGTGTTTTACCACCCTCATTGTAAAGAATTTCTTCCTTATATCTAGTCTAAACCTACCCTGTTTTAGTTTAAAACCATTACCCCTTGTCCTGACACAGCTGGCCCTACTAAAAAGACCTTCCCCATCTTTCCTATAGGCCCCCTTTAGGTACTGAAAGGCCGCAATCAGGTCTCCCCGCAGCCTTCTCTTCTCCAGGCTGAACACCCCCAACTCTCTCAGCCAGAGATGCTCCTTAGCAAACACTGATTTCCTCATCGCATTCCTTAGCAAGTGGATCCTTGGAGAGCACTTTCGTTTTTTGAGGTCTGGGAAAAGCTTTGGAAGGAGTTGGTCTGAACCGAGGAGGAAGAAGTCTTGCTGTCTTTAAAGCATTCAGTATACATTTTCCAATTTTGGAAAGCCTTATAAAATTAAACACAGGTTCAGATTTGTGATTTTGGCCCCATCAGCATTATTTCAGCTACTGGCAATTAAAAGAAGAAAAGAAGATCTGAAATATCTGAGAGAAGAACATTTAGGTGGTCTTACCCTGGGAACAAGACCATCGAAAACCCAATCAAGATGGGTTTTGACCCCAAGTAAGCATGTTTAACCAAATTTAATGAGGCTCTGCTTCTCAGCAGAGTCGCATTAGGTGACCACGGGTTGAAGATGAAAGGAAGCCTTGGTAGACCTGTACAGAGGTGCTTTCACACCATGGTTGCACCACGCTACGAGCAGGGGTGCCTGGTGGACATAGTGTGGCTGATCTATCCGAGGAAAAACGTGACCTTTTTCCATCGTGGCTGCAAACACCGAGGACAGAGCAGGATCTGTTAGCGGCGCGGGATGTGCCCTGCCTCTCCACTTGGCTGTGCGCAGAGCCCACCACCATGGAAGAAGCAGCTGCTGGTCCTTCATGGTGCTTCGTGGTGCCGTGTATTAACTGTAGTCCTTGCTACACCTCGCTGAGCTTCACTAGGGCTCAGTGAGCTTGGCATTGCCCTTGGCCGTTGCCCTGATGGCCCAGGAGGAGATGACAGAGGGCTGCTGGAAGGGCCAGGAGAGGCCTCCTGAGCTCTGAACCAGGGCCACCACCTCGCCACCTCGCTGGCACTGCTGAGGCAGCAGCAGAAGACATGGTGACCGGCCTCATCCTCCCTTCCCCCACCTGCCGGTGCAGCATCCGTCAGTCCGCATGACCCTCCCCCTACCAAAACTGGCTGCTTTCTTCCTTCTTCTCCCCCCCCCCTCCCTTTTTTTGGCTGAGTGATGAGCTGTATGCCAAATCCATCTGCTCCTGTCTCCCCTAGCTGCCTTCCATATCATTACAGGATCCCTGGCAGCGAGCCTAGACCTATCTCTCTCCCTGCACTCTTAGGAGCACATTCCTTTCTACACCTTTTGCCGAGCTGGGATAGAAATGAGTATCAACCCCAAACAAAAAGCATCTGCTTTCTGCCTGCTTCTGCTTCACCGGACGCGCATGTACGCTACACCCGTGTCAGCAGCGAATGCAAAACACACACAACCCCCCACCTCGCCGCCCCGCATCCAACATGGGCTGACGAAACTTTGGGCGCCGGGAGCCTGCCTCACACCCTCTCCCTCTCCGTCTCCGCAGCACCAGCTGTGACCACCGCACCATTTGTTCCTCCAGCCCACGCCAGCACTCGGAGCCAGTTCTTTATCACCCCAATTAGCCTTGTCTGTGCTGATGAGAGGAGAGAGGCTTCCACTGCAAGGCAGGGATGGGGGGAAGAGAGCTGGCGTGCGGTGGGCACCGCGAGAGGCGATTCCCTTTACGGCGGCTTTGTTCCCTGGGAGGGATAGATTTCACCGGGTCAGGAGCACCGCTAAAAAGCCAGAGCTGCCGTCCTGCCTCCATTACCTGGGTGATGCTGGTTTATAAACAGTTGCTTGAGTAAGGTCAGGGGACACCGTTTCTTGGGGTTTTCCCCTCTTTTCTTCATGCACTTTGCTATCTGCTAGAGGGAAGAGGAGCATCCTCAGGCTGCACCGGCTCCCAGGTGCCCTGGCTAGCACCAGCCGCATTTCTGGATGAGTTTGGAGATGCACCTTGGTCGTGTCCCCAGTGAGGATCTCCCTGAATCTACAGCAAAGCTTCCAGTAGCCTCACAGGGGGATGAAGTGATTCCCCCTTCTCCCACTGCCTTGTTATAATGTCCCCCCTGCTGCTATGTCAGGATACCGAGGGGTCAATGCTGCGCTGATGCTGGTGCAGCCATCAGCCTGAAAGCCTGATGGGTTTTTTTTCCCAAACCAGCCCCTTGTAGCACTCTCTGGGAGCGGTGCTTTTACACCACGGTTCCCTCAGTGCTGTTGTGAGCTTGCGTCCCTCCTGGACTTCTCCTGGATTCATTGTTGAAATCCCTTTTCTGGTAGACACCTCAGTGCTATCATCCCAGAGCCAGGAAAGGGGATCCATCCTTTGCCCAGGCATAGGTAGATCTACTTCATCGGGAGGAAGAGGATGGACACAAATCAAACCCAGTCACATGGTGGACACTCAGTTTGAAAGGACAAAGTCACCCTGTGTGGGGTGGGTGGGACAGGTCCCATCGCTGTTGTCCCAACAGGGTAGAACCTGTTCCTCAGAGCGTGCTCCATGGCAGGCATTCCCTGTTAGAGGGGTTCCCAGCCTGGCCATGACCAAGAAGGATCCTACTGGGGGGTCTTCTTTGAAGCTGAGATACAAGAAACTTGACAAGAAACTGTGGTCTCCAGATCCATTTCACAATGTGCAGTGGAAGGCTGGCCAAGCATGTCCAGGATGCTGAACAGCCAGAGTAGGAGTCTACACCAAAATAGAATCATAGAATCATAGAATGTTTTGGGTTGGAAGGGACCTTTAGAAGTCATCTAGTCCAACCCCAGAATAGGTGACATTGCACTTTCCAACAGAAAGCCCTGGGGGATTCAAAGACTGAATTGGTACACAAGAAGGCTGTGCCTTAATGTTGTCTCAACATCTGTAGCCTACCACCGGAATGCTTCTCCCTGTTCTTCTGCATTTGATTTCCCAGTGAGAGGAGTAAGTTACTCCTGATGCATTTCTGACCAGCTTTGCCAGCGCTGCTGTGGAGTGCATCCCCCTGTATCTGCCTCCCTGGTGCAGGCGCACCCCTTGGAGCTCCTGTGGCTGAGGCTCTAGAGCGGTTTTTAATATCTGCTTTACTGAAGTCAGCTAGGAGGGGATCTGCAGAGATTGCTCCAGTTCAACCAGTCACCCCCAGAAAATTTATTTCACATCTTCCCAGGCTTCAGAAAGGGACTTAAGTGAGCTTGGTAATACGCAGCTCCAAACCAATGCCTGTGACCAATTCTATCTTCCTTCAGGATCTTCGGAGGAGTCCCTGGCCACGTGTCCACCTTGCCTTAGGCATTCGTTTCCTTGTCCTTCTCCTCAGACACCATAATCTGTCTCTGAACTATCACACCTCAATCCTGTCCCTCCTAAAGCCATCCCATCTAACAGCCTTGTGTACAGCCTTGCCATCAATGAAGAGCTCAGCCGGGCAGGGAAGGGAGGCCGTTTCCCTCCTGGACCCATGGAAAGGAAGCCAGAAGGACCTACAATCACAGAATCCCAGAATGGCAAGGGTTGGCAGGGCCCTCCGGAGATCACCCAGTCCAACCCCCCTGCCCAAGCAGGCTCACCCAGAGCAGGGGGCACAGGACAGCGGCCAGGCGGGGGTTGAATATCTCCAGAGAAGGAGATTCCACAGCCCCCCTGGGCAGCCTGGGCCAGGGCTCGGGCACCCTCCAAGTCAAGAAGTTCTTCCTCCCGTTCAACTGAAACCAGTTGAATAGCAGCAGTTCTCTCATCTGTCTCCTTCCACCAAGACAAGCTTAATTCTGCTTAAACTATTCTTGATGGGTTTCATCTAATTTGTGCTGAAAACTTCCCACCACAGAGACACCACACCTTCCCCAAGCATTTGGTTGCAATACTTTGCTCCTTCCCACTAGGATACTCTTCCTGCTGTTCAGCTTGGATCTTGCTCGATGCTTTTTGAATTGTGTCCCAAGAGACCGTGAACAAAACATTACTCCTTTCTTCTATGCCGTAGCCTCTTGCACATGCAAATACCACTGTGCCTCCCTTGAGCTTCTCTCTTCTAGACTCAGCACATCCAAATCCTCAACGTTTCTCCATAGGTCTTGCTTTCAGCCCACCAATCTGGGGTCCACCAAGGCAGACGTGGCTTTTCTTGGAACTCCCACCTCTCCATACCCCACTGGAGAGGAGGAAACTGTTGATGGATCTCCGTTAGCTTTCTGCAGGGATGTCCCAGTAGTAGGTTGGGTTTTGCTCTGTCTGAGCTGCCCCACGTCCCCAAGCCCTACCTGATGCCAGCATGGACGGGCAGGGTTGAACCCCCCAATTCCAGGTGATTTTAAAGCACATCCCACCTTGATATTTTCCTACCAGTGGGTGAAACCACCCAGCCCCGCTACCTCGGAGCTTTTCTTTCTGTTGCTGGAAGAAAAATAAGAAAACAATAGGAAGAAAAGCTGCGTCAGAGCCAGGCAGATCGGAGTTAATCCTCCCTCAAAATGGATCCCGTCAGTGGCGGTGTACGTGAGAATCGCCTCTCCTGCACCTTTGCTGGGTACTCTCCCCGGCACAATGCTTCACTTTGTGTTTCAGCACAGAAAGAAATGGTGAAGTTGCTAATAATGGCACTAAAAGAAAATATGCTACATCTGTTATGGATAGCAGTACAAAATTAGCTGATCACACCTCTGACACCCAAGATGTCTTCACTTAAAATACTCGTTGGCTTACTTTACATAATTTGCTGATTATATTTAAAAGAAATACAATTTTGCAATTACTGTTCTTTCTGGTGTGCTATCTATGCATCATTTTCTTTTTATGTTTATATATTTCTCCTTCATTAGTGCAGTCTGAAGGGTGATTAGATCCCTTCAAACATTTTACAGAGGTTAAACGTTGATTAAGATTTAATTATTACTGTAAATAGCTTGGAATGACATATGGTGCAAAAACCTGACATATGTGCATTTGAATAAATGAAGTGCTATTTCCCATGATGCTTCAGTAGCTGTTTAACAGCTTTGCTGAAGGGTTATGTTGCACCTCATGTTAAGATTGCTTTGATGTTATATTTTGTTGGGTTTTTGCAGCTGAAAGCTAAGAACAGTTTTTCCAGTTTTTAAAAACATTGAATATTTTAAATACCTAAATTGTTTTGCACAAATTTTTGCTAATTTGTCTAACTAGGTTAAACATTTTCAAAAGCATTTCGATTTTAACGTGGGTTCCTAGCATTGTGTCAGCAACAGCATCAATTCAATGTATAGGATTTCTAAAAGTCTGATCTTGCAAGGTGCCCTGTCCCGGTTGGGAGCGGGATCTTTGCTTGCTGCGGGAACCGGGAGCACCACGGATCCCTCCCAGGGATGCAAAGGTTTGGAGCAATCTCAGAGCAAGGGAAAGCTTTGTGTGAAGCTGGCGAAAGGAAAAAAAATGAGGAAAGGGATGGAGATTCTATGGAGACAGAGAAAGGGGTAGGTAGATTTTAGCCGTGGTCCACCCTTGTTGGAGGGCATCGAGCCCTGGTCCCAGAGACAAATGAGGGTGCGCTGTCCCCTCGTGTCACCAGGCAGCCCTTGGCTTTGCCAGGTCCCTATGGGTGCAAACCACAGCGTCAGGGACTGGGTTCCTTCTAGCACCGTGTCGCGAGGGGACCTTGGCTGCGGGAAAAGGAAGGGATCTCTCCTGGAGAATGATGGGTGGGATCTGTTTGATTCTCGGAGCCACTCTGTGATTCATGGAACGGTGCACGGCACTGAGCGTGCATCATTTCACGTAATGGAAGTCAATGCAAGCAGGGTTGTTTTGAGACTTGAGCGGCGTAAAGCACATTAAAATGACACGGAAAAGGCATGATTTGCATCGTATTATTTACATATTATCCTTCTCCACTTTAATTTCTTGATCTATCAAGCTCCTGCTGCAGCACAACAAGGCGATACCGATTCTGATCTTGCCTCCTCTTTGATTTCACAGATTGAGACATCTCGGCTGGAGCCAGAAATCGCAATGGCCACCACCAGTAAGACTGTAGTCTACAATAAAGGATTGTAAGTGGAAGCGGACAATCTCAGCCCAGAAGATTTGGGGAGGGAAAGGGGGAAACTTGAGATCCCGACTGGGAACAAGAAAACAACAACAAGAGAAAACAAATAGTAGAGCTCAGCGATAGTAACGTATTCCCACTCCCGGCGAACTGGGAGTAAATTAACACTTGCAGAGAACTGACACCTCACACCAGTCAAAAAGATTAATATTAAAAGTTTTAAATTAGCAACGGGAGCAGCAACAAAAAAATTACATTCAAACACTTTAGAGAACTAGCTAAAGAATAATCTCAGAACTTAATAGCACTGCATGGAGGGATGTTTAACGGCGTGTTTACATGGTCTACCTAACTACATGAAAGTAGGCTTCACCGAGCAGATTTTGTTGTCAATGCGAATTAAATCTCCACACTGATGCTGCACAAAAATAATTCCGTAGAGATCAACGGGTGCATGAATGTGAAGCACTTGATTGGGTGTTTGCTAAGTGTCCTGTATTGATTTCATGCCCATCCCACCCCAGCCATCACGCGCAACGGCAGCCTTCCACGGTTCGACGTGCAACGCTCCGTTAGCACAGCGAAGGTCACAGCCTGCGCCCCCTCCATCCCTCCTGCCTCCTTCTGCAGACGGTCCTGGTGGCATCCTGCCATTCATTGCACTTGTGAGACTTTGTGTCACAGCACCCTACCACCGGGTGTATCTGCAAGGGCTTTTGCCCGGGGTTCAAGATACTGGAAAGCCAACACGCCCGCACATTGGATAGGAAAGGCTCTTATAGCAAAAATACAATCGATCTGCTCTTTTCCTTTGCACAGACGCAAACGATGGGGTTTGTCCCACCTAACGTAGACCCCTCTAAAAGTAAGGTTGTTAATCTAAACTAATTGGCTAAGCTACGCTTTGCTAAGCTAGTTGTCTGAGGACATAATGTGGTGTAACGTTTGGTCAGCCCTGAAATGGTCGGGCAGTTGGACTTGATGATCGTCATGGGTCCCTTCCAAATGGAATTATTCTCCTCCCCTCT
>JAKFQP010001192.1:35614-47400 GCA_023375905.1 Nycticorax nycticorax | reverse complement strand
GACGTTTGGTAGTCAGCAGCTCCGCAAGCCTCCCGCCACTCAAAAAGTTTGGGGTTGCACTCCCAAAATTTTACTGGTGGTGTTTATGTTATTTTTTTCCTGGATAAACACCTCCCTGAAAAATACCCTTTAGCAGCCAGATTAGATCACAGTATTTAGAAAGTGATACGGTTATGTCAGTGCCTTAGACACCAACGCAAAGGCTTAGAGCAGAGGTTACAAAATTGATGCTTAGTGTAGCACTTACATTTTGGAATAATGACCTCAAAGGGAAAAAAAAAACCCCATAAAAAATGCAGCCCAGGTTTCCAATTTCCTTTCCCAGCTGCTGAGTCACCAGCAAAGGCGCTGCCTGGCTCGGCCGGCAGACCTCCGCTGCCACGCAGCGCCTCGGGGAGAGCCACGCACCTCGCTTCAGCTTGTTCTTTCGGCAGGGTTTTGGGCAGGACTGCGGAGAACGCCTTTTCCAGGTGGAAGATCAGGAGGTTGCTCGGGCTGGGGTTACCCTGGGAGGAACGGGGCAGCTCTGCAGGGCGGCAGAACTGGACGTGTCCCCTGCAGCAGACACCAAGATTGAAACGCTCCAGAGTAAGGCAAATAACTTAAGACTGATGGAGTAGCTCCCAGTGTCCTGCTTGTAACACCCTTTACTCCACAGAGCAGAGGAAAGGCAGGTTCCCCCTCCTTATTTAACATTTAAGAGATGACCAAAACGAAAAGGAAAAAAGAAAGGACTAGGGAGAAGTTGTCTGCCTCCCCAGAGCTGCGCTACAACACAACGCTACTGCAGGCTGCTCGGGGGTGCTGTGGGTCAGGCTGGAGAAGGCAGCAGCCCCCCCGTTGCAGGGGCTGCAGCAGTAGTGGCACTGCGTCACCCCCCCGTGCAAGTCACACAGCGTGCTCACGAGCGCCAGCTGATCTAACTTCATCTCGCTGCAGTCCTGGTCATCGGTGGCTGAGCACTGGTAACACTCTTACTCCACAGCTCAAGGTAGTTTCAGCAGAGAGAAACCCAAACCAATTCATTTCCCGGGTCTGGTACCGGTGCACTCCAAAACAAGTGTTCCTAATGCCCAAACGTTACAATGGAAACCTCACAGTTGACTGGAGATAGGTCAGCTAGATTCCCTTTGCGCTTTGTTTTAAAGCCCCTTGTCTCCACGCCTTGTGTTCAAGGAAGACCTACAACGCGCTTGAGTGAAGATCCCCTCTCGTTGCAGCGGTGCTGGTTCTGACTTCCCCCTACACGGGCTTTCTCCGCCTCCGACCAGGCGTACGTCAGGAGAAAGGGGGTGCGTATCCAAGTGACATCCTTCCCCGAGAGGGTTTTCACACGCTGGGAAGCTAACAATGGAAATGACAAGTTAGGTAGGATAAGGTTAAACTGGCCAGCAGGCCACCTGGAGCACGGCGAGGTCCCTTCAGCCACCGCTCAGAGTTTCCTCTCCCTTAGTTTGTCCTCGTTCTGTTCGTCCAGTATTGCTGAGTGTCCATCACCATTGCTCAAGCACTTGTCCTTTCCGTATTTGTGCTCTTGCTTCTGCCGCCGTATCTCCTTATACCGCAAAGTGATGTCACTGAAAAGGAACACAGACGTGAACTGGTGNCCCAAACCAAACGCCGTTGGCTTGGCTCGCTCGTCGGCGACGCTGGGGCCGCTCGCAGCACAGCAGGCCGTTCTTGCAAGGAAGGTGCAAAACATCTCAGCCTCGTCTAACTCGGAGCACAGGAAAATCGAAACACCGACCTCGCCTGCCATCCGCGCTCATGCAGCACGCCCAGGTGCAGCCAGGACTTAGCTGCTTCTACAGCAACGCTAACACAAGTAGTCCTGCAAAGGCCAACGCTACCAGAGGCTTGATCCAGGAAAAAAACCTGCCAGGATCGTGCACAGAAAGCTCCCTGTTTATTCACCAACTCCTACAGAAAGCCACTGTGGCCCTAGCCTCCCAAAAGAGCGGTAGCCCGTCGTCAGGAGGCACTGAAGGCTAACGACAGCGTACGTTTGAAGATGCGCTTTGGGAGGGACGCCCAGGACAAGTCCCCTCAAAGACCCAGGCTAGACCTGAAGGTAGCGTATCAAACACCGCTCACCGAATGAAGAAACGCCAGGCTGTCCAGGTGAGCACCAGAATAATCCCCAGGATCCAGCACTGGGTGATGTAGAAGGGAAGAGAGAGCGTGAGCGTGTAGGGATCGTACTTCACGACAATCAGGAACTCCGTGGCCGTAATCGCGGCAACCAGCCACGCCTGCTGACCCAATTTCTTATGGAACTTCCTGCAAAATAAACGCACAGATAAAACAAAGCTATTGCTGTATAATTAAGCATTCAGAAAAATATTCATAAAAGACAGCTGGGGTAATAATTTCACTCAGCTTTGCCTACTTCTGAAAGCCTAGTTTGGATTATGCACGGGCTAAGCCTACACAGGCTGACAACTTTCACATTGACTTAAGTTTTCTCTGAGAGGCTCTGGAAATATGGGAGAAGTTAAAGTTCATCATCATGTGACACTCCCTGTTTTTGGGGTATTGGTAAATCCACATCAACCAATTACCTGACCAGCCTGAGATCAGCGGAGGTTCAGGGTACGGTATGAGAGAGGAGCTCTACTCCTAGATTCCCTCTGCAAGCATCAAGTCAGGGTGCCGCAACCATATTGAACCCCTACATAACTGCATTCTGAAATGTACCCCCCTCCCCAAAAGGCATTCAGTGAGCTGTCACTAACCATCTCTGCACTGATTTCAAAAGAAGCTCAATGACCAACAGGCAAGATACTGGAAGACCCGAGGATGGCGTTTCACTTCCAGGACAACACAACCTTGGGGCAAATACACAATTAATATTTAATCCCCGGATTTGTTTTTCAGCAGCACCAGACAAGTCAATGAAAAGCTGCAGTGCTAGGTGCAAGTCTGGCGAAGGACTCCTCAATCAGGAAGGCCAGACATTAAACTGCGGTAGAATCAAGACATCTACTCAGAGGCTCTACAAGCAGGAGGAGGGATTAGGAATATGCCATCTCGTGGGTCACCTATCCCGGCATGGGAGGGATATAAACCCGGAATACCCGTAGGCTGCCTTTTGGGAGAGCTCATGACCCTCACGGGTAACAGCCTACTGCTAGAAGCCTGGCCAAGGTGCTGACCTAAACCAGCTGGATCCTCCACCTCTTGACCTTGCTGCTCATGGCGCTTCTGGACTCGACATTGTCACAGCTCACCGACCTGACCGACCAGATGATTCACATGGCAGTAATCAAACGGGGCTCTGTTTGGGCAACAGAACAAGCCCTGTTTATGCCCTGGATTGCACCAAAATCCTGCCCACCGCAGCACCACTGGTGCAGGCAGACATGCCACCCAACAGCACCACTCCCCGCCTGGCAGACTGGACTTCTGCTCTTCCACCACCCATCTTCTGCATCTAAACCGGGATTTTACTCCCACTAGAGGCAAGAACTAAGAGAAAGCTACTAAAAGTTGTATTTTTTCCCCTCTTTTTTTCAAAGGCATGATTTAATTAAACATTTACTGAAAGCCAACTAATCTGAAATGAAGGAAGACTGAACTTGAGAGCAGTACCCTCAACCACCACGATCACCAACTGCTTCGCCAGCAGGGACACCCAGCTCACTTCTCATCGGCCCTGTGGGTGCTCTCTTTTACTCCAACACCACACGAAGCAGCATTCTGGCGCGCTCTCCTGTTAGCCCGAGCCCCTCCACCTTCACTGATGACGAGGTCTCTGAAGATGCCCGAGACAAAGCACACGAATGGAAGCACCACCAACCAAACTCGAAGGTGGCTATTCCGTTTGCCTTCTGTTAGCCCCCATTCTGCCTTCGTTCTATACGTTTCCGCATCTATTCTGCAGAGGCCTTGCCCTCTCGCTAACCATGGTGTGTTCCAGAGCACCTTTTCCTACCAGGTCCCTTCTCTCTTGTCCACCTTACTGTGTTATTCCATTCCTACCCCAGCGTAAGACGTGAAGTGAAACCCATCCTGGAAGAATTCAGAGTGAAGCGGCAGAACTACCAGGGCAGGATGGAGGAGATGGGGAGCAAAGGGACGCAACAAAGCTGGAGAGGGCTGGGCAGAGGGGGATGGATGTGTACAGTGACCTCTGCAGTACTTCTAGGGCATTGCAGCAATGGGAAATTCCAGCCTGGTCTATGACCACTGGGATGTACGGCCCCGCCTCGGGCTGAGGCACCGACTTAGCAAATGCCGTGATATTCAGCAGCCACGCAAGCTCTTTGGGCCGTATTTTCTTGCCGGTTTTGCCATGCAGCGGATGAAAGAGAAGGCATCTTACAAATCCCCGGTTAGGAAGTCCTCGGAGAGCGGCTGCTGGAATACTGCCCGGCGCGCACGCACGAGAACAGGCCCCGGGCACCTCCCGACGGCGCTGGGGCAGAGGGAGCTGCAACTGCACTTTTGCTCCTGGTTCCCCGTCCCCTCTTCCCATCAGATGCCAGCAGCTGCACTGGCGAGAGCCTCCGTCCTTTCGCAGGCGTTCCCCTGTTGCTCAGACACATCTGCTCCGCTGCATCCCCTTGGATCCTCAGTATCTGGGAAGGGATCTAAGCTTGGAGAGCAAAGAGAGCTCCTCTTCCCCCTCCTGAATCCAGGGGAGTCCTTGCAAGTCGAGCACACAGAACACACAGTTTCTTAAACACGAGGCCCGAGATTCGTGTTTGACACCAATGCATACGCTCGAACGACACCAAACCATCCAAATACACCGGAATAAAGCACGACGCAGTAAATCGAGCGTCGGTTATTGCTGATGCAGATGGCACGACTGCATTCCATCTTAAAAAGCATCCTGCCTAGACCAGCCTAGAGGAAAGGACTTCGGAGGCCGCTGCCGGTGGCTCGCCTGGTACGACAACCGACAGGGGCAGAACGTGCCTCGAGCTGCTCGGACGGCTCGGGCAGCCTTCTGCTTTGCCCGTCTGCCTCGTGCGCCGCCGCTTTCTTTCACGAGCTTATGACAGCACACTGACAAAGAAGAATTAAGGGTAACCCCCCCCAGAGGGGCTGTGCAGAACCTAAAGCTGCCACGGAAGAGAGTTTGTTTCCTGCCTTTCTACTCATGAAAGATTTTGAAGAAAAGGCCTTTTTTCATTTGATGAATGAGATTAAAATTCATGGCCCCAATGCAGACTCCTTGAAAGAGACCTGAGGACTAGAAACCAGGCAGGTCTGACAAGGTCAAGTGCTACAGCCCCTTGCCTCAAGGTGTTTCTGCTCCGGAACCCTTCACGCGGCCTGTCCTCAAGAACTCGGAGGCAGCACGTCAATCGCAAAAGGAACATGGCATGCAAGAGCTGCAGCACCGCTTCAAGAGCCACCCCTCTTCTTGGACTATTCCAATTCTGGATGCTTTATTGTCACCATGCTCAGACCAAATTCCTGAAAGCAAAGCCCTAGAACTGTCTTCAGACATGAGGGATCCTGAATGAGGAAAAGAGAGTCTTCACATTTGAACCTCACTACTTTCTAGACTAAATATCGCAAGGTCAGGTGAAGAGATCTAATCAGTTTATCTCAGACAACCCTGTCGCTACCAGACCAAGCAACGAGCCATGCTTCTGACAAGGAAGGTCAATGGAATATTCCAACCTTGGTCCATGAAGAAGTTGAGCAAGTTTCCCAAAGGAAAAGGGTCAGGAAGGTTGCTCCTATGCTGTTAGCTGGGAGCCTCTGGTGCAGCCCGCTCTTCCCCAGCAGCTTCTCCCTACAGCACAACGGGAAGAATCCAAAATGGTTCCTTGGTTCAAAATGATGTGCAAGGGAAAACACACCCAGTTAAGCTGGTAAAACAGGGGTAGATTATCCCCGCTTGGATGACCTGAAACGCGTGAAGGAATCCAAGTCCAATCGCAAAAGCCTTCGCAGAGAAGGTATCAGGTCAGACCAGATGCCGTTCTGCATGAACAGCCTGACGATGTCAGCTCTGTGGTGCATCAAGCAGAGCCATGAACCTCAGTCGCGAGGGGGCGAGTCGCCTTACCCACCAAGAGAAACCGAAGGGTTGGTGGTGGTGGCAATGATGAAGACATGCAGTTCGGAATGAGTCTCTGCTCGCTGGATGAACTCCTCCAGCTCACTGAAAGAATGGCAACGAACTGAAGCAGCAATGAGGCATCAGTGACTGATGATTCTCCTAAATTTCAATGTTATGCCATGTGGTTGAACAGAGGGCAAAGGAGGTCTTCCAACCCAAACACGAGGACCGGAAGATTGTGAATGGTGCTAAGGAGAGGAGCTCACCCATGAGAGGCAGAGACCTCTTCTTACCTTTGCGTTGGAGGCACGTCCCAAACCAGTAGGTCCGACACCAAAGGCAGGGGCAGCCTGCCACTGCTGAATGTCCTGAAATCCGCCTAAGCAATGGGGGTTGACCCTTCTTCCCAGTTCTAGGAGTCAAAGCCTCGCAAGGGAAACTGATCTTCACAGAGTGTTGGAACCCTGAATTCTGAACACAGACACTTTTTGCGTTGGTCAGTGACAACGAAACATCCCCTTGAAGCCAGATGTTGTCTTAGACTTAAGATGTGGGCTCAGGCAAATCTGTGACATTACTACTAAAACTTAAAAGAAAACGTGATTTTGAGAACAAAGCTTTCTCAGGTCTTACATGGTCTGCAGAAACAAAAGCAGCAAGGACAAATATGACGCTGAAGGAGGGACAGTCTGAAAGTACATGCACGGTTGTGTATGGGTGCACTTCGCCTTCAGTACGCTTTGCTATAAAGGGTCCTCTGGTCTGCAAGAGGGTGCCACAAGAGCTCCAGGGACCAGCTGGAAGACAGCTCAAGAAAAGCAGCGCCTTTAAGAAACACGTATTATTTTTTTGTCGTTAGTCTGGGCCCTGCTGTCCTTGGACGGTACATCTAAGGACCGTAGCTCCTGGCTATCCATCTGAAAGTGGAGTGCATCGCTCCTCTGCCCACAAGCCAGTGGCGCTCCGGCTAATTTACGCATCACATTCCCAAGAGAGTGATCATTTATTAAAAACTGAGGTTAAAACCAGCGCACGTGGAACGCCCTTAGCAACAGCTGCTCTCTCACCAGACGCAGTCAGGATTTCACCTCCAACACAAAAGAACGCAAAGCGGGTGCTTATGGGGTTAGGTCTTTTTGTCCCCGACAAGCTGAACTACTGCCCTGGGATGGATGCCAACGAGCTGGAGCAAATTCAAAATAAAGCAAGTGAGGCTTGACAGGGTATATACACAAGAGGACTGGCTTACGGGTCGTCCATGAAGTCGTAGATCTCCCTCATAGCCACACCTCCCACATTGACAAAAAAGACAAGTCGTAACAGGACCAAGTAGTGTTCTGGTGGCATCCAGAGGACAAACTTCAAGTAAAATGTGTTCAGCTCTGCCAATAAAAACTGAGAGAAAGGACATTTTAATTACATTCAGGAGACTTCACGGAACGAAGTCTGGAATCTCCCTCTCGCCCTGCGTGACTTCCCCCCCACCGTTCCTCTAACGCCACAACCCCCTACCCAACATTACCGGTGCCAATAATGACCACAACCAGTGGTGGTGGTGGTGGTGGGGCTTAAACATTTTCTGTGTGTTGGAAGAGGTGCTAAAAAACCACCACAGAAACCTGGACAAGCACAGCCTCCAATTTTGAACAAGTTTATCAGGATTTGAAGCTCCTGCAGGACTACTGAGAACAAATCTTAAGAGCGACAGCTTATCCTGTCGCTGTCAGTTAAAACCTGACTGTGGGAACCCCAGAATAACAAGAGGCACAAGCAGCACCTCCTGGGTTTTTCTGGTGGGTTCGTTATTTTATCTATTTATTTTTTTAACTTTTTTTTTTACAAGGTCACTGCCAAAACCAGCTCAGAACTGGCTGCACATTTACAGCAAACCGCGAGCGAGCGAGCTGCCGTGGCAGTGTGATTAAGCGAGCAGGGAGACGCAAGTTTCCCCACTTAAAAAGAACGGCTAACAAATGGCATTAAGCTTGGTTTAATCCAGAAGAGCGAGCCAATACGCAAAGCTGCCTATAAGCTGCCAGCTGAAGCTAGGCTTTGCTAAAAGAAACACGATGATATCAAAGAGCAGTGTGTAAATCAGGGGAATCTCTCCAGTTGCAAAACCTGCTCCAGCACCTAACCCCCCCGATTTCTTCAGGGTGCAAAAGGCTGGGAGCATGCACACCAACCGTGTGTTTTAGTGACGCAGGCGCCTTGACTTCTCCCATAAACTATGGGAACCTCAGCAAGTTCGTTGTGCTATGCGAGCCTGGCAAATGTTTTATGTAGCGGCCATCAGGTGATGTGAACTTGTATGCAAGCTGACTGAGCTTGCGAAGCGCCTGGCCGTCATCGCCGGCGCTGCTGGAGGCCTCACAGGCAGCCCCCGTTGCTCCCGAAGCACGCTCCACTCCGCGATTTGGCACCGGTGTTAAAATGCAACGCTGTGATGAGAGAGGTGGGGCGGCTTGCCAAGCGTCCCACTCGGCAAAGCGCAGTAGGGGGCTCCACTGGACAGGCCCCAAAGGAAGCCAGGTTCAATATTCACAGAATCCCAGACTGGCAAGGGTTGGAAGGGACCTCGGGAGATCACCCAGTCCCACCCCCCTGCTCAAGCAGGGTCTCCTAGAGCATGGTACACAGGACTTCATCCAGGCGGGGGTTGAAGATCTCCAGAGAAGGAGACTCCACAGCCCCCCTGGGCAGCCTGGGCCAGGGCTCGGCCACCCTCACAGTCAACAAGTTCTTCCTCCCGTTCAACTGGAACCTCTTCTGCTTCACTTTGTGCCCATGGCCCCTTGTCCTGGCGCTGGGCACCACTGCAAAGAGTCTGGCTCCGTCCTGGTGACCCCCACCCTTGAGATATTTGTAGGTGGTGATGAGGTCCCCTCTCAGCCTTCTCTTCTCCAGGCTGAACAAGCCCAGCTCCCTCAGCCTTTCCTCCTAGGGGAGATGCTCCAGTCCCCCCATCATCCTTGTTGCCCTCCTCTGGACTCTCTCCAGGAGTTCCTCATCTTTCTTGAACTGGGGAGCCCAGAACTGGACCCAGTGCTCCAGGTGGGGTCTCCCCAGGGCAGAGCAGAGGGGGAGGAGAACCTCCCTCGCCCTGCTGGCCACGCTCCTCTTCATGCACCCCACGTATTTCAGGATGCTCAAAGGTGTCCTGTTCTGGCAGCTGTTAAAAGCCACACAGAATTCCGCCCTGTACCACAGCACACGGAAGCTGGTTAACGCCCATCGCCTCCGGAGTCACTAGCAGTGTCACGAGGGGTTTTTTTAGTTAAACTTCACAGTTGCTGAATTGAAAGAAGTTTGAGTCGTTCAAACCAGAGCCAAGTGACACCCCAGGGATAGCCCGAAGCTCAAAACCCCCTGACTGGCAAGAGGCAGGGGTGGGGGATAAAGCACCTAAACTGCCAAGTTCACCCTTCCTGTCAGCAGCGTCTGTGCAACACCCGGGGCAGCAAAGTGGAAGTTATGGATGCAGGATGACGCGTTCCCATGATGCAGATCCAGCGACTCGGATGGCGAGATGGGGAGGCAGGCTGGGGGCGACTGCTGGAGAAGCCAGCTTTCTCTTTGTCTAACTGGGGGAGCTGCTTTCCCCGAACTGGTCAAGCTGGATACTGTGAACACCATCACGTGCTACGTGTCCAGTGAAACATTAAAAAAAATAATTAAAGATCTAGGACAATTGAATTGTTTAAGTCTGCACAAAAACATGGGCTGAGGCCAAAGCGTGCGCTTCTGGGGCCACGCTGCTCAGAGCTAACCTAGAGGAGCCCGAGGCTTCGGTCGCCCCCCTCGCCAGCCGTGACGGGACACGTAACTGCGTAAGGCTGAGCAGAACAAGCTGCTTTCATCCAACACCAAGGGCTTTGGTAGCAGCAGCTACCACCCGAATCAGGTGTACACGAGAGCTTATACTGCTCACATTGCCAATCCACGCTGTTCAGCCAGCAAGAAGAAATATTTATGCAGTGAATCTGTGAACTGCACCAGACACGGAAAGAGGCGCCTTTCCTGTAGGATTCGGAAGCCATCTCTTCCAGCCCCACCTAAAGAATCCCAGAACCGTTTGGGTTGGAGAAGCCCTTTCAGCTCCCCCAGCCCAGCCGTTCCCCTGCCATCCCACCCCCAAACCCTGGCCCTCAGCACCGCCTCTGCCCGGCTGTTAAATCCCCCCAGGGCTGGGGACTCGACCCCTTCCCTGGGCAGCCCCTTCCAGTGCCTAAAGACATCCCGGGTCAGAGCTGCAGCCCACGTTGCCGTTTGGGCAGCGGCTCGAGTGTTACGAAGCATTAAATCAAACGACAGAGAAAAGAAGAGACAGAGGAGCTTCCTTACGACAAAGATGATGCCACAAACTGCGAGCCATCTGCGTAAGCTGGACGCTGGCTTCCACTCGAACTTGACCCAGCTGTACGGGGTGAACTGGAAGACAATTCTCTTCATTTTACCTCTGGAAAAAAAAAAGCAGAACGCCTTCTTGCAATTGTAAGAAACAGCACATAAGGGACATGACTAACGTTTCCCTTTGAGACACCCAATTCACGTACACAAAATGCCTCCATTTACGCCATAAAACCTGCTAGGTAAGGAGATCAGCATTCGGAGCTAGGGAGAAGCCTGCGATTGGGACGATCACGTTAAACTTTCATGTCCCACACCCATGCAGTAAGCCGGGCCTCAGGTCTGCCCTGCTCAGCACAGCCACGCTACAGGAAAGGGCAGCTCATTACCGGTACAAGGGGTTTATTACATTTTAGGATTCAGTGTCCCAATCACTATGAAGTCCTGATTCCTAGGGAATGCGTTATTTGCACAAGGACCAAATAGATCCTTGCTGTGAACAGAAGAGCATGATCCCAACTTGGACTCCTGCATCTCCTCGAACAATCTCATTAAACGAGCTCATTTCCACACGATGCCCCTTTCCTAGGCATCAGGCAATGCTCATGACAGACAGGTTTATTGTCAACAATTTCATTCCCAAGCTAAATAAAACTCTCTCAAACAAGCTTCCACGCAGTAGCAAGCTACCAGACACTCGCGTCGCCTAAACACAGACGAACCATTTAATTCATGTTAATCCTAACAGCCCTTCGACAACCGAGATCTTCAACACCGGCCCAAACACTGCGCTGTGCTCCTGCCCATGGGGTTACTTTCTACGCCAACTTACTTGTACGTAGGAATGTTCCAGAGTCCTTGCCATTTGTATGTTTTCAAAGAAAGCCAGGACAGAGTCTTCATCCCACAGTAGATTCCTAATCCGTTACACAAGATCACATCCATTATCCACTGAAAGGAGAAGAACACAGCGACACTAGAGAAGAAACACTAGAGCTTGTCAAAGGGAAGACAGGACAGGTAGGCAGGCAGGCACCTCTCGGTCACGAGGGCTGGCCAGCCCCAGAGGAGAGAGGTGCGTGAGCGGTCCCAAGAGAGAATCTCAGCTGCCCAAGCCTACCCAAGTAAAGCAGAAGGGCTCCGCAGATGATGGCTGCAGCTTCTCGTTTGCTGTATTAATTCTGCTACAAACAGACCTCTTCCCACTTACCATCAGCTCAACTCCACTCTGTAAAGTGAGAACTTCAGAAATACACCCCAAAAAACTCTGAACATGTTCCTACGGGCTGGATTTGATCGCGCCCAATAACTTGACGTGCTCTTTAAGCTTCAGGCTGCCTCCTAAAGCAATGACTTGTCTCCAGGCTCAAGATGGGCAATGAAACAAGTGCTGTCTCCCCAGGCTCTGTCTTAT
>JAKFQP010001188.1:34144-46669 GCA_023375905.1 Nycticorax nycticorax | reverse complement strand
GCTTTCGGAGCGCTGGTCCCCCGTCACTCAGGAGTTATAGATCTACCCAGCCAAGTACGCGGGGAAATAATTGTGTCTTTGCTGCTCAGCCCTCTGAAATTCAAGGAGAAAATGAGATTTTGCTTGCTTGCTTTAGATCATGGGGTGTTCTTCCCTGCCGGGCTTATTTCAAAATCCCCACTCCTCCCGTTCAGCTGCCAAACAAGCGCAGGGAGCTACCGGCGGCGTTACGACCAGCACCCCTGGGGCTGGGGGATCGGCCCCTCGGCTGGCCGCCCGCACAGCTCAGCACCGGGGAAGGCTTTGAGGAGCCCAAGGGGGGAAATTTCAACCCTGCGTTTAATCTCATTAACCCAGGAGCTGTTTGTGCGGGTTTGCTCAGCCCTCGCAGCGGAGGGAACGCAGCCGCAGCAGCCGGCAGGGAAGCTGCGTTCAAACACGGCTGAGATCAACCTCTCTGCTTTGACTGCCCCCAAGCAGGAAAACCCCTCCAAAAGAAAGACATTCCCTGTTTCTTTGGAATGAGGCAAGGAGCTCCCAGAAGCGCCGGCCCCTCGAGCAGGCAGCGCTCGGCACGGCCAGGCGGCCGCTTCTGCGGAGCCTGGGCCATGGCGCTGCCCACGGTGGGAACACGCAGCCCCCTGAGCCTTCGGGCAAAACACGGCGACCATTTCCCGGCTCTCCCACTTGGGAGCCAACCTCCGCTCCTCCTGCAGAAGAGCAGGAGCAAGGAGAAGGGAAGGAGCTGGGAAAGGCGTTTGCTCCCAGCGGAAGGGGAAGGATGGCAAGGGCAGGGGCAGCTCCAGCGCTGCAGAAAGCAGGATTTACAGCCCTCTGCCGCAGCCTTTCGCACCCGTATCGCACCTCCAGCCAGTCCGATTGAACTCAAGTGCTTTCTTGGAACGAGCGGCCGCCCGAGCCTTATTTACTCCAGGATCTTCCGAGCGACAGCACGGATAAAGGCCAGCAAAGAGGAGGCGTGCACGACCCCACGGCAGCCTGGGTGAGACAAAGGCACAACCCGCCTCTGCCAGAACTTGCTCGCCCTCCAAAAACAAGATTCGCCGTCCTCTGACTCCCCTGGGCCTTCCCTGATGCCACCGTGCAGCTCCCCCACCGCCTCCCTTTGGCCCTACCCGGGCTCCGGGCAGATGCCGGGGCTCAGACCCCAAGCCCCTCNGGCCTTCCCTGATGCCACCGTGCAGCTCCCCCACCGCCTCCCTTTGGCCCTACCCGGGCTCCGGGCAGATGCCGGGGCTCAGACCCCAAGCCCCTCGGGAGCACTGAGCAACGGAGACGCTTCAAGCCCAGGTCTGGCTCCTCGGTCAGCAAAAGGCAAACCCAGGTGCTTGGTGGCATCCTGCAAGGGCCAAGCCCACGGTCGGACAGGGACAAGGCAGAGCTCCCTCCAGACCCTGCCGACACCGAAAAGCAGGCAGGAGCCCTTTGGCTCCTCTCTTGGCTGTGCCGGGGAGGCTAAAGCATCACAGCCCTTGCAAATGGCTTCTGTGCCGAGCTGTGGGCCTGCGGCTTTTCCTGCCGCTGCCCAATTCCTCCTCCGCTCTCTAGATGTCCTTGCCTGCTAAAGAAGAGACACTTCAAAGCAAAAAAGCAAAAAAAAAAGAAAAAAAAAACCCAACCCAAACTCCATTCCAGATGGTCTGGAGGAAAACTCATGTAATTTGCCAGAAAGCTAGGATTTTGCTTTCTCAGTCCTGAATTTCGAGCTCAGAAAGGTCAGACCTCCCATAGAGACAACTGCAGCGCACTCCGCTCTTTTCTCATCGCTCGATTCACAAGGTTTGCAATTCCAGCTCATTACCCAAACCCAAGACTGCTGCGCTCTTGTCAAATCCACTCCCGGCTTCTGCTTTCTGCCTCTTGTCAAGCCGAGACCACATACGCGGGGCAGGCGGGAGGCCGGGGCTGCGGCAGGGCTCTCCGCAGCAGCTGAATTCCGACCCAGCTTCACAGCCGTAGGGTCGGAGCCCGTCCTCTCACCGCCCCTGCAAAGGCAGGCGAAGGACAAGGAGAGGCGTCCCAAGGAGCGGGTTAGCCAGTGTCTGAATAACGCCAAGATTTTTGGTGCAGAACGTGAGAAAAGAGCAAGTTAGGCGCTCTCTTGAACTTCAGCGGTGCTGGAGGGAGCCTGCTGGGCCACGTCTCGGCCAGCCCAGCCCAGTCCCACCCATCTGTCTCCAGCAGCTCTGCCCCAGCATCCCCCTTCTCTGCTGTCGGGATCTTCAGGGTGTGAACAAACCCGACCCGTCTTGGTCTGTGTAGGAGTTGGTGCTTGCAAGAGCTCCGCTCCGGGGCCACAGCTGGATGGATGGATGCCTTCTCAGCACTGGCTTCTTGAGATTCCAAGTATTTGTCACTTCTTTCCCACCTGGAAATATTCAGGAACCTCCTTTCAGGTGCTCCATCTGCATTCCCAGATCCTCCAAACACTACCGGGGTGGAGACCTGAATCAGAAACAACATTTCACAACCATCAAACGCTCCCGCCGGATGCTTTTGTCATCTTCTCCCAGAGCCAGGCACCACGAGCACAGCGTACTGGGCGGCCGCTCCGCCAGCTCATTTACTCTGAAGGAAACAGCTCCCACAAAGCATTTACACCATCCATCCAGCATTTTCTCTGCTCTTAGAATACCAGTAAAGAGCCCTGCTAGGTACGAGACAAGCCACAGGTTCGGCTCGCGCAGCTGCTGCGTTGGTTTGCCCTCTTGCACGTCACCGTAACCCTGCTGCCTCATCCTTGAGCCCCAAATCGGCCCCGAGAGGCTCTGATCGCAGGGACAGACAGGTGGGGACACTATGGGCTGCAGGACCTGCTACTCCAGGGCTGCCCGCACCCCAGAAATTGTGCCTGTATTCCCCGAGTGTCGACGAGGTTGAAGAGCAATCTCCCCGCCGCACCCCACGCCAGGCAGAGCCGGTTTCCCTCTCAACACTTCACACAAGAGGTTGAATGAGAAAAGACCGAAGAGAAACCAAAAGAAACAGCGCGGCCCAGTTCCGAAGCCCAGTTCCGAAGCCCAGTTCCGAAGCCCAGTTCCGAAGCCCAGTTCCGAAGCCCAGTTCCGAAGCCCAGTTCCGAAGCCCAGTTCCGAAGCCGGCGTCACGTTTTCCAGGACAGGGCGAAGGCTTAGAAGTGACACTCGCGCACCGGAGGGAAGCTGATGGAAGCGGCGCTGGCTGGAAGGAGCCGGCGTTGCGTAGCCCCGGAGCTGCCGACCACGAGCGCCTGATGGCAGAGCCCAGCAGAAAGGCACGCTGGAAACGCAAGGGGTGCTCCTCAGCGGCGTGGCGGAACGCTCGCGGTGTGCCCTGGAGGGTCCCGAGCTCCGGTGTTAAAGCATTTATGAAAGATTGAGAAGATCTGCTCTGATGGTTCGTCCTGGTGACATAGAGGGAAAATCAACTTTTAGAAATCAAAGCCTCACGCGGGAAGCAGATGTGCCAGCAGCGATAAGGCAAAGCAAGAACCCAAATTTCAGCTTTGCGCGGATTAGACATTAAAATGAACTCAACTTAATTTCATGCCATATGCAAATCTTTACCAGCTGTCAGCTCTGTAGTCACCAGAGACTAAATGTAATAACTAAACGACAACAAAAACGCGGCGAGGATCGGGTTCTGCGGAAGCCTGGTTATGAGCAGGCTCCTGCCCCGGGGAGCCCGCTGCCCACGGCTGGCGAGGCACATGGCCCAAAAGCCAGCAGGAGCCTCAATTAAACGTCTGCAAATAAAGTAACTATAAAAGATGAGGCTGCTGCTTACTCCTGACATGCAAGGCTTCGCAGGCGAGCTGCCGGTTTGTGCACAGTCTGTCACTAATTTGTAGGGGGACTAACGAATGACCCAGCCCTCCCGGAGAGGAGGCCAGGTAGCCACCAGGCATCTTCCCAGCCCACAGCTCAACGGGACAGCAAAGGCCCCCCCCATCCTCGGGCCATCTCTGCCTTGGTGGCCCTGGATACACGACACAGACGTGGCATCAGCCAGGAGCGCAGAACAAGGAGGAACATTCCCGTTTCCCAATAGAGTAAAAAGCCCTGGAATGCCGATCCCCACCAAAGCAGAGAGCAGCGCCGCTGGCCGAACCACGGCCCCGTCCCTGGGGGAGCTGCACTCAATTATGACCCAGCCTTGGCCGCTGACTGAAACATTCAGCAAGCACCAGCTCCATGGAAGGAATTCCACAGATCTCTTCGCTCTTGCCTCGAAGCCATTTGCCCTGTCTGGGAAAAATGGCAATCTTACAAATGCTTCCAAAACGGACAGACCTCTGAGAAAAGGGAAACGCCTCGCTGCTCCGTGGCTCCGCCGGCCAAAGCAATGGATGTGCCGAGCCCTTCAGGACCCAAACCGCACCCCGCTGCCCACGCCGTCAGCTGGGGCTGAGGCTCGCCCGGCCGTGGCTGATCATCAGAGCACAGATGCAACCTGCAGCTTTTGGAGACGGGGGAAAGGCAGGCGAGGAGGGCACAGCGAGGGAGGGCAGGGAGCCGGAGCCGGCCAGGGGCTGACACCCACCGCTGCGGGGAGCAGGGGGCAGGCAGAGGGGCGCAGGCGTGCCATTCCAGTACTGGAAAGCAAGTAACGAGCTGGCTACGAGACAAAAAACGATACCAAGGGTGCTTCGTTAGAAAGGCTCCCTCACCGCCAAGGTGGCAGGCGGGTTTACACACATCACCAGAGCTGACGGTCGAGGCGCACGCGTGCCCTAGCTGCACCGTATGCATTTCCACGGCCTCTGCATTGCATCCCTGGGGAAAGGCGCAGCTCAGCCCTGCTCCACCCGCATCCCGCAGGACACATGGAGCTGGCACAGGAGCATCAGCACAGCGCGCTCGGTTTTTCCCACCCCTTCACCCAGCCCCGAGCGGAGCCTGCCGCAGCCCACCCCAGCGTCACCCCTTTGGGGAACAGGCAGCCAGCAGTGAGGGCTCAGGGAGGGATGAGGTGAGCCCAGCGCGGGGCTGGGGCTCCGCCGGCATCGGCAGAGAAGAGCCACACGCGTACGGCGCAGCGAGGAGCTTCCGTGCAACACCCGAGAGCTTGTGAAAGCGGCTCACGGCGCTCGCCCTCCGTACCAGCACGGAGAGAGATGTACGCGCGGCTCCTGCTCCAGCCCAGCCTCTTCCCACTGAAAGCCATAAAGCCCAACAGATTTAACATTCCGTCTCCAAAGTAATTAAATCCAGGCGTATAAAGTGAAATGTTTAACAACTCTGAGCTTTGCAGAGCGCTGGAGGACCCTGATAAAGATGGAGTTACACTGCTGGTAGTAAACAGGGGCTGTTCTCTGCGCTGTTAGTGGCAGGGGGGAGAAGGGAGCCCGAGTTTTAATTTGGGGGAATTTCAGAGGACGCATTTTATTTAGCAGCATGCAGGAAAATTAACAGAGCGCCATGGAAAGCTGTGAACCACACACGCTCTTTTTTTCCATATTTCCAAGAGGGCTCTCGAGTCGGCGCCTGAGCTCTGCTGAGAAGAGCACAGATTGCTTTGCAAACCTGCTTCTTCCAGCTCTTTCCTCGCTTGTTTCTAAGTGTAGGTGCTGAGAAAACAGTCTGCTTTGGTTTGTATTTTTAACAATCGGCGCATGTAAAGAGCCACTTGAATACCCCAGGCTCCGGGAGCCTTTGGAAACTTAGATTCAAGGAGAAGCAAAGCCAGAGCGGCCGGCAGTTATGGAGGTCTCTGCTCCAGAGCCCCTGCTTTGCTTCCGGGGATTTAGGAACTTAAATAGCTCTTAAAGACGGCACTCTGGGAGCATCCTTGTTATCAAACACTGCCCAGGGCAGCCCCGGCTGAGCAGAGACCCTCGCAGGCAGCCTGCACCGGTCAAAAGACTGAAATGTTGGTGATCAGCCCGGGACCAGGACACACTGGCCTCCAGCACCCAGCCTGGACCGGGCTCGCTCGCAGCCCCCCAAGCATCCCCCCAAGCATCCCCCCGCACCCCTGCCAGCACACTCAGCCTTCCTCCCCAGCATCCCTGTGCTGGCTGCTGTTGCCATGGTGACCGAGCATTGTCCCCTCTCCTGGTACCTTTAAGGAAAAATGTCGCCCTGTTCAGCAGCCACCCGTGGGCCTCCGTAGCACACGGCTGTCCCCAGGCCACTCGCAGATTCTGCCTCTTCCCCGGCCGCATCCTGCACCCAGGGCTCTGGTGGGCAGCAGCAGGACATCCTGGTCCCCCAAGCTGAAGCAGGCAGGACGGGGAGAGCTGCCTGGGGGGAAGCACTGCCAGCCGGCCAACACCGCTGGCTCCACTCTCGGCTGCCAGAAGCCTCCTGCAGCTGAACATCACCAAGAAAAAAAAAAATAAAATAAGGCAAGCGTAATGAGGACCAAGGCATTCCCAGGTCTAAACCATGTGGGTTTTTAAAGTCAAGACCAAGAAGGGAAGAGCTTGAGGGCATCCAAGACTAGAAGAGGATCCCCTGAGCACAGAGCACCCAAGTGTGGTACCCGTGGCCACCAGGGCCACCACTGCCTGCAGCCAATGGCCCAGACATCCCCCCAAGCACACGCACAAGCCCCCGGTGGTGCCACCCTCATGCTCCCCACCCACGGGAAGGGCCACCTTCAGCCAAGTCTGTCCTACCACCACATTAGCGAGGAGAAGTGCCGCCTCCGAGTCTGACAAGCTGTTGCCTTGCCCTCCCAAATCTCAGCGGGACACCCGCTAAGCTCTGACAGCTGTCAGTGCCTTCGCAGGGGGCGAGCCGAGAATCTTACAAGGTAAAATAGCTCCTTTTGTAATTGGCTCCTACAAAACACCTACCCTCTTGCCTGTTTTAGCCTGCCTCGTCCTAGATTATAAGCCCTGGAGACAGCAAGTGTGCAGGGTTTTAACTATTAAGCGATGCACCTTGCAAACATGTCCCCGCTGCGACACAGACAGCTCTCCACCCTTCTCTGCCAGGCTGCACAGCGAGCGCTGCCCCAATCCGACTCCTCCTCTGGCACCTGGAAAGGACCAGGAGGTTGTTTGCAACCTGGCGTGGCTATCGGGGAGCTGCTCATCCTCGTGCCACGTCCTAAGCGGGTTTCCGTGCTCCCCGAAACTCAGTCAGAGACCGATTAAGCTAGGCGCAGCGTGCCAAGAGGATGGACAGCGGGAACATGTGCCTGCATAGACTTTGACGCTAAATCCCTCTTAACAAGCATCGCTTTTGTGCGTTTTTAGCTGAACACCCCACACACACATGCAGCCAGAGGAGCAGGGAGGTCAAAGCAAGAGATTAGCTAAGCACCTTACCCCAGAAGCCCTCGTTATCCCAGGAGGTCTCCACTACCTCCTGGAATCAATTAAATGGACTGGAGCTGGGGATAGCTGGCACTTCACAGGATCAAAACCCAGAGAGGAGACGGCGGAAGGCAATTCCCCTTCTGGTACTGACATGCAAATCATAGCTGCAGTAGTTCATGGGCTTAATATATTTCCAGATTAGTCAAGTGTACGTGGCAGTTAGTCCCAAATGACTCTTATTACAGAGTCAGCATTCCCACCTTGGCTCCAAGGACAGGCTGGAGATGAGCATGCAGCTACTCGCCTTACTCCTCTCCCAAGCCCCCTCTGAGGCCAGGCTCCCACGGAGTTTGGGGACTGCGAGTAAATGGCCGAGAAGTCCCTGATGAGGCTCAGTGGTAGAGGCAGACTGAGGCCCCTGAGAAACGTCCTCTTCAACCTCAGGATCGTGTATGACTGCAGCTTTCTACAGCCCTCAGCTTCCGTAATGCTGGCATTTCTTACTCCAAGGCAGGACAGCCAGCATGAACAGGAACTGCCACGAGAAACAATGTTCTCTCCCTCCAGATATGTTGGGGTTTTTCCAAGAGTTTTCAGGTTTGCTCCCTGTTCTCCACAGCTCCCAGCACCACGACTGAAAACTTCACAAGTGCTACAACGGGGAGGCATCCCAAGCGCTGCCATTTCCACCTGGGGACGGTACCAGCCTGCACCGCCTGCTTTGGATGGTTATTTCTGTGCCCCGCAGCCTTCCAGACCTTCAAACCAGTGCAGCTGATTGAAAAAACGTGCTGACCACAAGTGCAATAATGAAAGAGCTTTTCTTCCAGGCAGATGGGGCTCCTTATTCCCTTCTTCCCTCTAAATCGCATTCCTCATTACACGCAGAGCAGCCTTGCTTGGGACCTGTTGGTTGAAATGAGCTTACTGGTCTGATGTCCCAGCTTAGCTGAACCAACGTCGCGCTCAGCACTGCTTTGAAAGTTTTCCTTTTGTCCATTTATTCCCAGTGCCGCAAACCAATCTGTCTGAGCAGCTCGTTCCTCATTATTCGTTAAGAGAGCCAAAGCAGCCCTCTGTTCCTGCACCCTCTCAGAGCTTTGTTTGAGCTATCTATTCAGTCTTCTGTTTGTGCTTCGCAGTGTTTGCACCGAGAGCTTGAAATCGTTCACTTAGCCTTGAACCCCCCCCTCACTCCATGTCTTTGGTTTGCAGCTAGAAGTAATCGCCGCCAGTGCAATCTAGCTCTTGCTTTTTGCTTACCCTTCTATTTTCTCTTTAATTAAAAATCCCTTTGGTCTTTGCACTGCTCGCTAGCACTTGGATCCAGGACATGGTTTCTGTTTGCCTTGCAAACGGCGCAGCAGAGAATGTCAAAACCGTTTTTCACAGCAACCTTGCTTTGACCTGGGTGACAGCTTTACCACCAGGCATTTGATCTCTTCACTTGCCCATCTGTTCATCGATTAAAACCCCACACTTCAATAGGCAATGCTGTCTCTGCATCCAGTAGCTTCTCCGGAGAACACGACCCTCCTATGGGCAAGGAGCCTTTCCCAAGTGCTGCTCCTCAAACAGATCACTGCCTCCTCACTGCCTCACTTAAACCCAACGACTCAAGGGCAACCAGTAGCCAGCAAGCCGCAGCAACGCTGCCCAAGAGCGCAGGAAAGAAAAAGAGATGAAACCTGGGCTGGAGGGGGACAAAAAGAGGCCACCAGCACCCCCAGCACAGCGAGGCTCGCAGGGGACGCTGGGCCTGCAGCGCTGCACCTCCAGTCACCCGGCAGCACAGCCGGACTCAAGACTGGAAGGTGAGGGCAGGTAAGTCCTTCATTTTGCAAAGATTTTTTAATATTTTTTCCTTTTAACATACGGCTCAGGAAAGCCAAAAAGAAGCAACGCTAACGTTTCTGCCTTATCACATCTTCCAAATTTATGTCAGGTAAGATTATCACAAGGATCAGTCCAACAGCCACCCTCAGCCACAGCACAGTGCAAGCTTCAGGGAAAGGCGAGGTCTGTGCTGCCAGCCACCGTTACACCTCATCAGCAACAGATCCCCAAAACCTCCTCAGCGCACAGAAAGGCGATTTTTATCCCAGCACAAACAGTTCCAAAAGGAAACCAGAGCCTTACTCAACCTTAAAATATGTTTTTCGTGATCACTGCCTCTGAAAGCAGAAAGCGTAAAGGTCCAGGGGAGAGACTGCAGCACGCTGGGAGGTTTCTACGGAGCAGCGAAATGAGTCAGTGCCATCTACCGGCTGCAGGGCCCCCCCCCACCCCGCTTCCACATTTATCAGATTCAGCCTCAAATATTGAGTCACAAGAACCAGCCTCTTGCACGCCTTCTCCCACGACACAACCGTAAGGCTTCCAGCGTCCCTCTGCAATGCCGTAACCAGTGGCACCATTTCAAATGCAAATTCCCCCTAGAGGTTAAGGGTCCAGACTGGAGCCCTTCAGCACAACCATGGCTCCAGACACGTCCAACCATGCCGAGAGCTGCCAGGAAGCCCCAGCAGGTCAACCCAGGGCTACAGCTCCAGCATTCCACAGCCCTGCTCTGTCCTACCATCTGCATCTGGATCTCCCTTCCCTATCCCCGACAAAATCATAAATAATTGCAATATATGATACACTGGCAATGGCAACCCTCGAGCTGGCCTGGATCCGCGCCAGGGAAGAGCTGTAGAAATGCCACGTATCAGCAGTACCGCTGGCATCCCTGAGGGACAGCGTGGCATCGTGGGCTTCCGAGCTCAGCAGTCACAAAGAAGTACGGCTCCAAGGCTACCAAGAAGCATCAAAGCCGGGATGAGACACCAGGCATTCCTGGCTATCAGTGTTGTTCTCCTCTGTTGGATCAGATTTAATTGGTGAACAGATTCTAAGTGTGCTTCTTGCCATTTTTAAAAGGAAAATGCATCACCGCTCTATAATTATTCCATAATTAGGCTTGGGTGCCATATCACTGGCACTGAGGAAAATACACATTTCTGTCGAAGCTTCCTCTTGAAGGGCAGATAGATTTGCTCATCCTTCAAATGCTAATTATCCCCCAAACTTATCTTTCAGCATTAACAGGCTCTGGCAGGCTCCAAATGGCTGGAGGACATAGTAATTTTGTGCTGCAGGGATTGCCTTGGGCTCCATTTGCTGCCGAGTGGTCTCACAGCCGAGGTGCTGTCAGTCTCTTTTTAGGAACACTGGTTGAACTGAGTTCATCAAGCTGCTTTTGTCAATCCTGGTAAAATCAATAAACATCTGAGAGCGCCCCAGCACCAAGAGCGCGGTTACCGCCTTTCCCACCGAAAATGAGCAAGAAAAGCAAGACCATCTCTGGAAACCGCCATGTAATGCAACATCATTTGCGGAGGAAGCAGAATGGCATAGGAGCAGCACAAAGCTAACCTGGACAGGATTATGGGGCAGCACGCCCCATACTACACTCTTACTTAAGTGCTAGCAGCGCGTTCCTCACTCATTCTGGCACAAGGGTAGCTTGCCTGGGTCGTTGGATGTCCCCCGTGCAAAGAGACCGCCAAACCAGCAGTTCCTCTGAAAGGTGTGGTTTCAAGACAGTGTTTGGGAAAGGGGATCCTTGCCGCATTCCCAACAGGCTTGAGGGAAATGCAAGGCTGCGAGGAACAGCATCCAAGGAGGGAATGTTGTGCTTGTGCTCAAAACATCAGGAGGGATCTCGGAGCTGGCTCCTCTCTGGGGCTTCGCACAGGCAGGCATTAGGGCACATCTTGGGCCTGACCTCCTCTTCCTGCCTGCAGTACTTGCCTGTCTTGAACTTTACGTTTAAGAAAATGTGTTCATTTTACTAAAATAATATAAGTTTGCTCCTTTTTCTTCTGAAGTTCTTGCCAACAAACCCAATCTGGTATCACAAGCAAGTTTTAGACACGTTCCTTACTCCTTCACTCCAGCCTGTGCTATACAGTAAGGAAAGCCCCCCTCCGAAATACCCTACAGGGAGAGGAGCCACCGCAGCTGAAGGACGCAGGTAAAGCCTGTGCTGCAGGGAAGCACGGTGGGCACCGTCTGCAGAGAAGCGATCCATGCCCGTCTTCCTGAGCATTCCTCTGGGCACATCACACGGGAGAGCTCCAAACCCTGACAACGCAGGAGCTGTATTTACCATACCTGCGTTTTCACTATTGTCAGCTACAAAGAAGAAAAAAAAAAAGTTTAAATTGCTACAATATATTTCTGACAAACCAGGTTATTTTTCCCCACCAGGGATAACTTGCTGTCTCAGCATCTGATAGAAAACTGTCTTTATCTTGCTAGATACTGAAACCTGAGGGAGTTACTCACAATTCCCTAAACCATTCATTTTTTTCCCCTCAGCTTTTGTCAAATCTCTCCCCATTTCTGGTCTTTAGCAGAGGAAGGGGCTAGCACAGCACCAAGGTATGCTCCTTAGAGACACGCTCTGCTGCCTTAAGGCAGTAAAAAAATAAAAAAAAAATTTAGAAAGTATTTTTCCCGAAAGGCAAGGAATAGGTGACAAGAACACTTCTATCAAACAGAAAAGTGGGGGTTTACCATGCAAATACACAACCTGTGAGTATTGAGGGCCATTTGCTGCTCCCCTCACACCACCTCCCCCCAACAGAGCCCTGCTGGTGGAAGCTCCTGGCCTTCCCCAGCCCCTCCACAGAGAAGGCTGCACCAGCCAGGCAGCTGCCAGCCCCTGGGGCCCAGCGCCCTTAAGAGCCAGAGCCAGAGCCAGAGCCAGAGCCAGAGCCAGAGCCAGAGCCAGAGCCTCACTAGGCCGCGGCCGTCGCATAGCAACTGGGGAGGGGGCGCCCACTTTGCTATTTAAGGCCTAGGAGTCCGCCCCCTCTTCCATTTTCATTGGCTCTTCCTATGATTGGCGTGAGCAGTCACCAGTTCTCACCCTCCACGCTCCTCTCCCGCGCCGGGGGCGTGGCACCACCCGGAAGACGCCACAGGAAGCCGAGGGCAGGAAGGCGGGGCGGAACGCAAGGGGGAAGAATCCACTGCGAGGGCCAATAGGAAAGGAGAAGAGGGGCGGCTCAGCCAATGGGAGGGCGCAGAGGGCGGGGTCCTAGAGGGCGGGGCTACTGTAGCCGGCAGCCGGCGGCTCCGGGAAGCGGCAAAGGTGATGGGGGGACCCGGGGGTGGGGGAAGGCCGCGGGCCGAGGCGGGCCCGGCGGTGAGGAGGCGCCGGACTGAGGGGGACCGGGGGTGAGGGGGGCCCGGCGGGGGGAAGG